>UFQX01000255.1:0-189771 GCA_900497675.1 Arapaima gigas
TAAGAATCTACCTGTACTTCTCAACAGACATCAAAGTTGCATGCCTAAGACTTTTGCACAGTACTGTATACTTATTATTGGCCATCGTAGCTACAACTCATATGTCAAATTTGTCATAAGTTGAGGACAGTCTGTACACAAATACAGATAAATCAGCTCACAACTGGAAGTCTTTTACTTTTCTATTAGTATAGTGCATATTTGTATTTTTAATAACCTGTCTATCTCCTACAGGTCTAATGAATGAAAGCAACTAAATTTATTTCCTGCTTTTTTTCACACAGTAACTGGAAAACTTGGAAAATATTTTTTTTCAATAAACATCCTGGTAAAGGGACCTCACTTTTTATGCAATTTTATTTTTTTGGCCCACACTTACTTATGGCAGGATTTTACTCTACATTATTTAGACAGGAAATCACCACAGCAGTAGTTTTGGGGCTAAACAGAAATGAACTACACAGAAACAAACTAATCTATGTTCTAACTACAGCTATGAAAGGTTATCAAAAACTATTGTACAGCTGACTAAAAACAGACCCGTGAGGTGCTACATGTTTATGTTCTCTTTTGGGCGGTGATATCACTGGTCTGTATAGTTGTGGGTAATTTCTATGAACAGTGCATAGTCTTTGTGTCATGACTGCTGTCAACTTTGTGTCCAAAAGGAGCTTACCTTGGTAGAGTATTCCTTTGGGCAGCCCATGTTTATATCAATGGCAGCCACATCATTTTCCCTTTGCAAAGAGAAAGACGACTTAAACTATTACACCTGACCAGAATGTATGTAAGTACCCCTAAAACATCCTTCTACTGGTACATAACAGCTTTCCTCAGCTAAATAGTCCTGTGTGCTGTGAAACGTATTACGGATCATGTTTTTGAGAAAACAAAGTCCAGAATATTGCCGAGGCTATGCTATGAGCCCCCTTTTCCTCATACAACTGTGAGCTCACTTGTTACTACAACAGTTAATGGAGGTCCAACAGTCCCATCACACACACCACACACATATCGCGTGCATACTGTTCTTATTCAGAGGAGTCCTCTCAGGGACGGAAAACTGAAAAAGGACAGCAAGGACAATCAGGGAGGTTAGAAGTGCAGAGAGGGTCAGAAATGTACATGAGAACTACAACTTTGATTTGAAAGCACAGTAGAAGGAAAGGGGAAAGACCAAGTGGGTTACGGCAAGGAAGGAGAGGAGCAGAGAGATGAGTTAAGATAAGGCAAACAAGCAGGGACAGAACGGGACAAGTAATGAGGGAGGAAGGGCACTTACACCAGTTTAGCCACAGCCAGCGCCCGCTCAGGGTCAGCAGTGCCCTGTGGAATGTGTACATGTTGGCCTTTGGGTGTAGACATTCAGACAATAACAGACTCCTTTCGTAAGCCACAAAAAGTAATTTCTTCAGCAATGTTTTGTTACTAAAAGGGTAAACAAGCACATGCACTTTGACATCAAATAATAATTATTGCCTTGTCTAGTTTGAGCACTTTCTTTTCATTGCAGCAGTACTTGCAACGTTCATTTCCATATGTCCATTAAGTTTAGCCTCTGAATGCCAGCACCTCTCAACACAAAATGGACTCCTAAACTAATAACATCAGGGGAAAGGAAGATGGGAGCTGCTGATATCCTACCCTAACTTTAGCGAGACAGAGAACACTCAAGAAATGGTTATCTAAGAGCAACAATTAGGTTTTCTGACAGGATGAAAACCATGTTGAACCCAACCGGCCCTGTTGTGCTCTGCTTGATCCAGCCTGAATGGGAACACTGCCACACAGGCAGACAGTCACAGAGATGGCTTGGATCAATTCGCATAATAACCAGTCATACTCTTCTGCCAAGTGTCCCTTTTACTTACTGCTGCATTTTTAATGGAATGTGGGGTCAATTTATTTTCGGGTCAACAATTGTTCATCTGTGGTTTGCTTTACAGTGACTTTGCTTTGAGTGTTGTTGGACCTGAAAGTCTTTCCTCAAACACAACACATAGTGTTATTACCAGTTAAAATTCCCCTTGATAAAAAATAAAACCGCTGCTGATGAGACCCCTTTAGCACACAGACCACAGCTATCAGTGAAAATTGCCTGTTACCATCTGGAAGACCACAAAGTCCCGCTCTCTCTGGCATGTCCGGAACATGACTCGTTCATCGGGAGCCACAAAATCCACCGTGTGCAGCATGTCTGAGAACAAAGCACAAGAAAGGAGGGCGATAACCCACAAAGGCTACTGGAGATCATAGCAGCCAAAGAGGCTTGATCCACAGGCTTTGCCAAGCACCCTTTGCTCTCCTGATACTTCACATGCTGCACAGCTAAACAAATTTTGTTATATAAAAAGGCAGATGAAGCAGAAACCCAGTGTGCTGTTGAAATAAAATAAAGATGGGGGAGCAGGCATGAGTGTGGGGGCACAGCACAAACCTACCGTTCTCCACCCTGCGGCACTGTACCATCTTGATGTCTATCAGCTCCTACACAAGACACACAGAGTACAAATAAACAATTAAAAATAAACACGATTTTTGCGTGTTTGTGCAAATGCTGACAATATTCATAGTTACAGTGAGTAAAGAGTTCTGATAGAAAAGTGGGGTAAAATTCAACAGTGATGTGAAAGACTATTGTCAAATTATAGGATGTGTTTGGTGGCAACTATTGCTGCTAAAGGTGATCAATTATTTTTTCACGTGTGAAATGGGGATTGGATACCTTACTTCCCTAAAAAAATGAAGCAATTTAAAATTGTGATATGTGTTTACTTAGGTTCTCTTTGTCTAAAGATGTGAAACCATTTAGTGTGGCAAACAATACAGCAATGTATGGCAGCTTCAGTATCTGCAGAAAAAAAATTATTTATGTATGTATATATGTGAAAAATAATAATGCATTCCCACTCTATCTGAAAACCAACCACCTTTCCCAAATATCACAGTGTAAAACATGCCACACAGCACACACACAGGGCAACATGTAGTGCAATACACACAAGAAAATGCATAGATCTGTACAGGCAGAGAGCATCTTTCAATTCTTTTGCTCACATCATCTTCGTTTCCATTGTGTGAGCTTTTCTAACCTTATTATGTTGTTTCTTTTTCATTTTTTCCACAAACTTTTCTATGTTTTTTGGCCTCATTTTGTTGGAATACACTTTATTTATGAGATTAATATAGAGACACTGCACAAACTTGTAGAAGCAAAGTGAATGAGACATGAAACTGTAAGGATTTTAGCACGGTATGTCCCTTACAGTTTGCCGTTCTGCACAGTATTAGATAACAAGGTAGATGGGTACAGGAACAAGGTGCTCGTGCAGCATGTGAGCTTTGAATTGACTTCTCGCAGACAAATTTCCGGTCCTGCATTATAGCAAAGAGTCTGCTGTGCAAACCGGGAGCTTATATTAAAAGTTCAGCTGCACTACATCAAAACTGCAAAACACTATTTACTGTGACAACAGTCAATCTTTTCTTACATGCATCTTATGATACTATAAGTTATAAGCTAGCTACTTTTATTAATTTAGCATTTCTACATTAGGGTTTTTACTTTATCAATTCAGGCTGAGTACCTTGAACAAGGGTGCTCCAGGGGAGATCCAAAATCTTGTCCGTCAGTTACAAGGCAGCAGCTTGAACCGCTACGCCACTTGCTGGCCCCAATGTGTCAGTACTGTTTCTTATTTGGTAAAACAGGCTGATCAGGAATTATTTTGAGGCTGTTATGCTTCATTTCTGCAAAGCTAATGAAGGCTTATTGCCATAAGATCAAATTAGATGATCTATCATGAGTGTAGCAGTAATATTCTGTCCATAAATGAAACAAAAGTCACAAGGTATGTGTTCTCTTATTGAAATGGAAAAACTTTAAGGCGTCTCAAAGGATGTTAAGATGCACAGTTCAGCATGGGACAACTTGATTGCTCATTGGTGGTGACTTTAAAGCTCAGTCCACAGGGAATACATGATTCCTGCTCTGACTGCACCCAAGCACCTTTATTCAACACAATTCTATAATTTTTAAAGGTCGCATTTCACACAATTCCATCATTGTCATTTTTTTTACTGTAGGAACATTACAATTTAATATAATTTTCATGTTATTTGACACTTTGCCTTGTATACCCACTAAACGTGCCTTGTATACCCACTAACATTTATTCATTTGTAAGAAGCTTTTCTCCAAAGTGTTGCACAACTCAGAAAAAAATGAAGTGCATTTCATAACAAAGAGCTTTAGATACAGATACTGGATTTCAAACGATTGCTTGTTTGTCTAATACCACTGCTTTGCAGGTATTCATCACTCAAGTAGCTGTCCACAGAAGTGACAAAGAAACTACTCTGAAGGAGACAGGTTTGAGTACCGGGTGGGAGCAAGGGACTGGAGTGAGCTCATTCTACCACAGTTGGGTCCTTTTATCTAATGCAAACATTCGACAAACTCCACTAACACTCTGCTTTGTTAAAATATGTTATATGTTTTGTAAATTAACCACTTTTTAAAAAAAATCATGACATGTAACTTCCGATTATCGTTCTATAGTGTGGTTAACTTTACGGTTTCCAAGGTAATTCATGAAGAAACAGCTGAAGGTGCTCACCTCACAGTACACAATGTCAGCCCCATAGTCCAGTGCAAGTAGGCGCATGGGGAGCGTCCCCACACGCACCATTGGAGCTAAGACAATCTTGTTGTGGAAACAAAGTCTGCGTACCACCTGCATCTTGGCCACTTGCTCAACTGACTAAGGAATGAAAGGATATAGTCAATGCAGTGTCTCTGTACACAACACATATCACAGGCATTAGGAAAAACCAGACTGGCTTAGTTCCATGTGCATACATTTTTCTGAAAAAATGCTGAAAGGCTTAAGCACAATGACCAAGAATATGATACCTTAAATTTTAATAAAGCATTATTAATAAAGCATAAAAACACCCTCCACAGAGGTTCACCATCACCAAATTATTCAATGTCATTTTTTACTCATTCCTCAGTGGAGTTGTACTGTTTTTGAAATCACCTTGCTAGGCAGATTCATCCTGTTCCTAGCTTGTCCTCTAATGTTACATTTTTATTTTTTTTTACCATTTGACCAGTTTTGCTATTAAGGAACACCTTAAAGGAGGTGTGTTGCATAACTTGGCAAAACATGTCTTATTAGTCTATGGCTCGGTAAATGAAAGTCCCTTTTCTCTACAAATCAAAAAAATAATACTTACATTTACATATATTAATTCATACATTAATTCATTCGTTCATTCAGCTGATGCTTCTCCTAAAGGTGAATGAATGGATGATTATCATATTTCTTCCAGATGGGTAGTTTTTAGCTGAGCAATTTAAAGTTAGGAACTCTGATCAACAGAACAATAGTGTCAGGCAGAATTCAAACCAAGGTGTTTCAAATGCAAGGTGGAGGGACTAACCACTATGCAACCAGTTATTCACATGGCTTATTCCCTTCATTAAACTATCAACACACACATTTTACCCTTATTGTAGTTATTCTTTAAACACAGAGGAGTTCATGCAACAAAGCTGCAACAGTCACTAAACAGTTATAGGCCAAAAACACAGTTCATTTCGGTCAGGCATTCTTTGATTCTAATGGATATGAACCTCGGGCATGGAAATAATATCTAGCGCGGAGAGCAGATGACGTCAATACAGGACAAGTACGGTGAGCAGAGCTGTCCTCCTCATCCACTCCTCGCTCTTCTTAGGAACGAGATCAAGAAAGTCATTTATCAATAATGACACGACACCAATACATAGATAACTAAAAAACTAACCAACATCTCAGAAACGCTGCTTATTTGAAATAACACTGCTCTGGCTGCTTCGACCTGGCTAACTTTGCATTTTCATAAGAACCTACATATCCTGAAGCAGTGCCTTCAAACTGATTGTCAAGGAAACACTTGAAAACAGCCTGCGATAACTTTGTTTATTAATATAAATAATTTCTTATAATACGATCAGTTGATTAAGGGAACTCACCGGTGGCCACGACGCGGTTGCCCTCATACTCTTCACCAGCAAAGATTACTGAGATACACGTGTTTTCTCACTTCCGGGTCATACACGTACGTCATCAAAGACCGCCGTCGGTAGAAGAGGTGTGGGGTCACATGTGGTGCGGGAAAGCCTTGTCAAAGTCAGTGGGCTATAGTTACTGAAACTGTTTTACCTCATTGAAACGTCACGGTTACACAGTTTGTAATAAGTGAAAATTTCTGAACCAGCCGGCAGCATTTCTTCGTAAAAATTGCTCACTCTGTATTTTTAAAAATGCATACCATGAGACTAAGTTGCGCTACACTGTTAGCTTCGAGACAGCCAATCGCTAAAGGATTTTTTATGTTGTCAAGAGCTCTGGGAGCGACGGCTCCTCTGTGCAGCAGGGACAGTGGGAAGATGACGGCTCCACAGGTGATCCGAATACCACGCAGGATGCAAGAGCGCTTGGACAACTTGAAACAGGTGAGGCGTACCAGAAACCACAGGGTGAACACGATCAGACCAGGAAAACTGCTCATAATGAGCAAAAACCCACAGCTCAACCAGTCGGCAGCATATACCCTTGGCAAGTTTGAGCAGCCGGTCCTGGCCTCCAAGGGATGGAAGCACAAGAAGTCGTTCGGGGATTATTTCACCATCAACTCTACGCAGGAGCTTCCCCCTTTTGTCACGCATTGCTGCCCAGACCAGCCAGGCGACAAGGACAAGAAACATTCTGTTACTTTTAAATCCTTAAAACTCTCTCCTGAAATAGTAGAGCTTCTGCAATGTGACAATATAGTCCACCCTACCACCGTTCAGATGCAGGCCATCCCTAGGCTCCTCCGTGGCCACAATCTACTGTGTGCTGCTGAAACTGGAAGTGGCAAAACGCTGAGTTATTTGCTTCCTGTTATTCAGAAACTGAAGGAAGAGCGCAAAATGCCAGAGCTGCGGGATATCGAGCCCCATGTTCACTGTGTGGTCCTTGTGCCTTCCCGGGAGCTTGCAGAGCAGGTGGCATCTGTGGCAAAAGCATTTGGTGGCCCCTTTGGCCTGAAGGTCAAAGTGGTAGGAGGTGGAAGGGGTGTAGGGAATATCAAGTTGGCCTTCACCAGTGGGCCACCAGATATTTTGGTAGCCACCCCAGGTGCTCTTTCTAAAGCCCTGCAAAGACGCTGCCTAGACATGAGCGAACTGAGTTTCTTGATTATTGATGAGGCCGACACCATGTTTGACCCAAGTTTTGCTGACCTAGTGGAAAGGATATTGGCTTACGCTCAGGTAGCATCCAACCCTTCGGAGACGATAGGTCCTGGAGCTAAGGCCCAGCTGGCAGTGGTGGGAGCGACTTTTCCCAGGGGAGTGGGGGAGGTGCTCAGTCAAGTGACAGACCTTGGCAGCATGGTTGTCATTAAGAGTCAGATGCTGCACTTCATCATGCCTCATGTGAAGCAGATGTTCCTGAAAGTGAAAGCAGCAGACAAACTCTTGGAGCTTCATAAAGTGCTGAAGACTGCACGAGGGGGCATGGGCATCCTGGTGTTCTGCAACGGGTCAGCCACTGTCAACTGGCTGGGGTACAACCTAGAGGACCTGGGAGTGCGCCACTTGCGTCTTCAGGGACAAATGCCGGCCTCCATGCGGGCAGGGATCTTCCAAGCCTTCCAGAAAGGGCTGGTGGACGTGTTGGTCTGTACTGACATTGCGTCACGTGGCTTGGACACACAGAGAGTTCAGCTGGTCATCAACTATGACTTCCCCATGTCTCATGCTGACTATATTCACAGGGCAGGACGTGTGGGTCGGGCTGGGGGCAGCTCTGGTGGGGCTGTACTCAGCTTTGTCACCCACCCATGGGATGTGGAGCTGGTACAGGTCATCGAGATCGCAGCCAGGAGACGGACCAATCTGCCTGGGATGGAAACAGCCATTCGTGAACCGACACCTAGACTGGATTCTGATAAACACCTCTGAATTTGTGTCATTACAGATTGTGTCATTATGTTCTGTTGATGATTACATTTATAAGCTTAGGTCCCAGTTTGTAAAGCTTAAGAGCTTTAAATTCTTGCTATCTAATATATGCTTTGTATTTGTTATATAATTCTTACAGTAAAATTACAAAAACAAATACACATTGAAGAATCTAAATGTACAGTACTACCATTTCAGTCATATACTACGCTTTCTTGAATTAATTTTTTCTTCTCAGTAACTAGCAAGAAAAAGGAATTCACCTCTTGGTGTATCAGTAAGGCTCATAAATGCACTGTTGAGTCTGAAAGCTAGATTTGGTGTTTCGATTATTGTTAAACAGTGAATTTTCATTGTAAATAACATAGCATTGAGACGTAGCCTTTGGCCATTTTTAAATGTTTTCATGATACACGATGCAGAGTTAATCCCAGTTTGCCCAGTTCTGCCATTGTTATTAGGAAATAATGGGAACAATAACAGTCAATGGAGAATTAAGTTTATTAGTGTGCAAATAATCAACATTGTGCAACAGGTACTTTTGTATTTGAAATTATGATGCTATTCAATTACTTATTTATACATCCTTCCTGCATCCTCCTTTTGAATGGTCACTATAAGTAGCATTTCATTCTGTAAGCTGCTGGAGGCTGCAAGTGACAAATTGCTTTGAGTTGCTGCCTTTCCAAGACAGGTTCAGATCTCTCTACTGCTGTAGTACTCTTGATTGAGGTATTTTCCCCTCGGTTACTCCAGTAGGAATAACCCGGTAAGAATTGTATAAATTGATAAATCACTGTTAAGTTTGTTTCTAGAAAAGCGTAATATAAATGTATTTAAACAGTTGATTGACTTTGTATTTGACCTGTTTTAGCTTTCAAAGTTAATATTGGGGTTGTTGCCTGAAAAAGAGCAGGAAACCACTCACACACAGTGTCATCAAAGTCTGAAGCAGGCTCTGCTGGCCTTTGTGTGACAAATGTTAGATATGAGTGCTCATTTCTTTGATCAATGCTGATAAAAAAAGTGAACAGTTTTCTGCAAAAATGTGTAACTGCTAAATCCATTATAGTACTTAGATAAGCTGAACTCATGATGTCACTACTTAAGACATTGTGATGTTCTACTGGAGTGCTTCAGATTGGTTACAGTGTGTTAAGTTTTTCCCAAACTGGTGATTTAAATAAGCTCTAATTTATGGTGTACAGAGTTGTTAAAGCAGCCTATTTCCTACTAAGGCCAGGTTTGACATTGATCAAAGGCATTGGTAAAAATCTTAACATACAGTCATGTGAAAGTCCTAATTCTTCCAATTCTGTCAGGACATCTGGTGTTTAGGCAAAGCTCTCTTAAGAGTTCATGGTTGACTCAATAGTTGCAATATGCCCAGGTCTATGGCTGCAAAACAAGCCAAAATCACCCCGCCACCACTGAAGCTGAATGATATGAAGTGTTTGTAGTAAAGCAGTGTGTTTGGGTTCTGCTGAATAAGGTGTTGTGCTTTATGACAAACACATCCGCTTTGGTCTTGTCCGTCCAAAGTACATTTTCTCAGAAATTTTGTTTGATTAGATGCAACTTGGCAAGTACAAGCTGTGCTACTATATTCATTTATTATAGATAAAATTTATATTTTTATGAATTTATATTTTTATGAGAGATGTCTCCCCTTCCACAAAAGCTGTACTTGTTCAGTTTTTTCTAATTAGTCAGAAGAAATTGCTAGATGCTCTGCTTTTATAGAGGAGGTCACTTGAAGATCAACTTGTCAAGTGCGTTTTATTCACACCACCTAGCTGCTAATGGCTTCCTTAAGTCCTATAGAAACAGTCAGGTGCACATTATTTTCCTACATGGTTTCTGGATTGTGGCTTACTTTTATTGAATGAATCCATCTATGTAAACTTTTATCCTGAAGAGGGCCATGGCAGTCTGGAGCCTATCCCAGAAGCAGAGGGCGCCGGGCTATGAAACAGCCCCTAGATAGGATACAAATCCATCACAGGGTGACCACCCAGTCACACTAACATGCACACACTACGAGGTATTTGGAGTGACCAATCAACCTAAACTACATATCGGTGGACTGTAGGGTAAACTTGAATACCCAGAGGAAACCCATCCAGAAATAAGAAATAGATTTGAATGCACAGCCCACCAGCCCAGGTGCTGTGAGTCAACAGCGTAACTTGCAGAACCACATTGCTGCCCTTGATGAATAAATAAAAGTGAAATTTATGTGTATTATTTTTATTAATTGTATTAGTAGTAATTTGTAAAACCCTGCTGTGGGGGTCGATGTGTATATTTTTGCAAGCTACATTTTTTAATAGGTTTTCAGCAAAATTTTGGATTTTGAAATGCTGTTTTGCACGGTGGCAACACCAGGTTTTATATTGGGAAGAATGATTCTTCCTCCCAACAATTTTTTTACTGTTTCTGTCTTTAAGTATGCCATTTTTAAAGTAAAAGTGAAAAGCAGTATTAATAAGCAGTGGTCACATCCTTGATAACGGGTTATTGAAAAGTGAAATGAAGGATGAAGCCTTAAAACTATTATTACTTTTATTAATTCTGTAAGCCTATGAAAATGTTAGTATAAAGTAGGTAGTATGTATGTGTGTTGCACAAGATGCTGTGTTGTCCAGCTGATTTTTTTTTTTTAATTCTTACCATTTTTCTGCCACTAAAAGGATAATTCTTAATTACTACGAGAGGGTCATGAAAAAATACTAAGAATTTCAGTTCAGAAAAGGAAGTAAAATTTTTAGTTTTTTTTTTTTTTTTTAATTAAAGTTCATATAACTTAAAAGTTGCAATATTAAGATGAGGTGAAAACCAATCCGTAAGCACTGAGACGTCCAGCCCCATTTGACATCTTAAGGTAACCATAATACAGTTGAGTCCACTACAGTTGACACTGTCTCCAGGGTGCCATTTTAGTCCTGTTCTCTTCAGTGGGGTGATATTTTGGATGACCGGGCAATCCGCGTTAGTAAATAAAATTTTCAAGTTCCGTAACGCATGTTGCTATGTTAATAACATTGATAAAGTGGGTAAAGACTGTTCGGTGGCTGGTCCTGCTCCAAGTTGCTGGTTTACGCTTGATTGGAATTGTGTTGGTGACATCAGTCACTGTGCAGCTGCTGCACAAACCGTATCCCAGAGCAGCAAGAACAATAACCGTCAACTGCATCCCATCACAACTTCATCAGTCATTGACTGCAAACTGCCTACGAATGTAGTCTGATGAGAGAATTCATTGTAAATCAGTTGATGCTTTCGTGTTAAAGAATGTTTACTTTCTTTTGGGGATTTAGTAACAAAACACTTTCTCACAACAATACCCATTATTTTAAAAAAAAGTTGCGGCTTCCTTGTCGCTTCAGAGGTCACGGACGACGGTGATCCCACAGGCACTACTGAGGATAATGCAGGCCAATGGCTGCACTCCTAAGAATATTTATAATGAACTTTAAAACAAGGTGATTGAACTTGGGTGTTAAATGCTATATAACACTATATTGATCTATTTTACAAACAAATAACATAGTCTAAACACTTCTGAGAACTAGTAGTGTACACACACTCACCGGCCACTTTATCAGGAACACCTGTAAACCTGCTCATTTACGTAATTCTCTAATCAGCCAATCGTGGCAACAGCACAATCCACAAAAGCACGCAGACATGGGTCATGAGCTTCAGTGCATGATCACACCAAGCTTTAGAAGAGGGAAAAAATGTGGTCTAAGGGACTTTAACCATGCCATAGTTATTGGTGCCAAGTGGAAAGGTTTGAGGAAAAGCTGCTCTCCTGGGCTCTTCATGTACAACGATCCCCAGAGTCCGCAAAGAACGGTGTGAAAAACAAAAAACATCTTGTAAGCAGCAGTTCTGTGGCTGGAAACACCTTGTTAATGAGAGAGGTCAGAAGAGAATAGCCAGATGGGTTTGAGCTGACAGGAAGGTTACAGTAACTCAACTAACCACTCTTTACAACAGTGGTGGGTAGAAAAGCCTCGAGTTGGATGGGCTACAACTGTAGTGCAATAGTTCAGGCTGGTGGTGTAATGGGGTGAGGAATGGTTTCTTGGCACACATTGACCCCCCTCATTTGAGTATTTTTGCTTATCATCCTTTTATGGCCACAATTTAACCTATTTTATGATAATGCATACGTCACAAAACACAACTCATGTCAAACTGGTTCCATGAACATAACAATGAGTTCAGTGAACTTCCATGGTCACTCCAGTCACCAGATCTGAATCTAATAGAGCAGCTTTAGGATGTGGTAGAATGGTAAATGGGCAGTATGCATGTGCAACTGACAAATCTGCAGAAATCATGTGATGCAATCATGTCAACCTGGACCAGAATCTCCAAGGAATGTTTCCAGCACTTTGTTAAATCCATGCCATGAAGAATTCAAGCTGTTCTGAGAGCAAAGGAGGGTCCTACCCGGTATTAGAATGGTGTTTCTAAAGTGGCTGGTGAGTGTAAATGGTAATAAGTAATACTTTAAACTTTCATATGATTTTAGGTATGTGTGTTATTTGTTTTAGCTGGTCATTTCTAGCAGGTAAAACTATGGTTAAGTGAGTACTGCACATAACTGGACACTGTAGGTCTGCTCCCAAGGCTACTCACCAAAGCAGACAGCTCTACTCGCTTTCCACCTACTTTCACCAAGAAAGTAAAAAATAATCTTAAAGTTTCCTTTTTTCTTTTTGCTTATAGTGTGTATTTATTTGTAAATGTATATGAATAGCATTTATTACAAAAACGAGGCATTAAAAATTGCTTTGACCCATGAAAAATACACACTACAGTCACCTCAAAAATGTTTGGTGTTGCCTTCAAATCACTGAAAAAACAATCAAGATAGAAATACAAAACTTTTATGAGGAATGATCAAAATTACAAAATTTTTTTTTTTTTTTTTTTTAGTTCTGAGAAGGGAGAAAAATTCGTAGTGTTTCTTGACTAACCCTCGTACATAAAGAAAAAATTTACACAGTTAGACGACCAACTCGGGTAACAAGCAGCCCCAGTCTCCTTGACTTTTCAGCAGAGTTGCCAGTACATTCAACTGCTCAGGCCGTTGTTGTTTAGTAAAATGACTTGAAGGGAAATTAATTCACAGTCAGACAAATGGTCCTTGGGAGGCACAGTGAGTTGGGGAGTTGAAGAGTAGGGAAGCCTTGTGGATGTTGAGGAAGTCAGGGTTCTTCAAGGACTGTAGAGCCAACAAGTTAGGATGAATGGTTTTGAGGGGGGATTGGGAATGCAATAGACACTTGACCGTAGCCATTCACCTTACAACCATGGCCAACCATGTATGCTTTGTTCAATATAAAATGTTATACTTAAATGAAAATGAAATAAATACTTAGGTACAAAATAAGGCCATTACATACTATATTCTGTTTCCTGCATTACTCATTTAGCAAGAACAGATATGTGCAATGAAACGGTAAATTTTTCAAAAGCCATCTAAAGGCATTGGAATGCTGGCTGTTATTTTAAAACTGGATGAATACAATTATTTCTAGATATTGCACAGTCAACAAATTATATAAATTATATTTTTGCATATGTCTCCTAAATAATATAATACATTTCCAAAGCACAATGATCCTTCAGAAAAAAATAACTTACAGTTCACCTTCTGGGTTCCTTCAGGATACTCCAGTTTACTCTTACAATCCAAAGACACTAGTTGCAGGTGGACTGGTGACCCAAAATTGCCCATAATGTATGTGTCTGGCTGCCCTGTGATGGATTATCATCTTGTGATTTCACAGTAAGTCTTGACTATCATGCTCTGTTTAGAAGTTTATGATGGTGTGTGGAGTATTATTGTTCTGCTGGATTATTTACCTACAGGCCCAGTAGTAGTTCATTTCATAGCTACCAGGCATGGGGCCATCAAAATGAGGCATGTTTTGCCACTTTTAGATGAGCTGTCATTATAGTCATTTCTTTTGAGATTAATTTTTGACTGTTATAACAGTTAACATTCTGACAAATATGTTTAAATACAGACAGTCATAGGTGGTTCTAAAAAGAAGTTAACATCTGGAAATAAACCACTTTCTTCAAAAAAACTGATAAATTCTTATATGTAATCTGGTATTAAAAGCTTAGATGATTACAACCTTGCCTCCTAAATTCTTTTGTCCTTACAGAGTGTTGCTAATTTCGGAAATTGTTATTTTCAAAAAGTACAAAGCAATGCTGTTTCATCGCTGGTTCAAATGGAAAATGTCCCAGAATTGAGTGCTGTGCGAATTTACATTAAAGGTAAAATTAGCAACGTTTCTATGATGATTGCCCCACAACAAGTATATATGGTTTACCAAAGCCTTATTCCTCAACTGTCGTTTCTGATCACATTGCAAAGTTGATGCTGGAGTGTGTAGTGGAGAAGTTCTCCATGCGGATGCGAACCACCTTCTTCACAGGTGGTGGCGAGAAGTCGAGATGGCAGGAGCAACTTTGCCGGCAGGCCTTGCGGAAGTTCTCGGACATAAAGGCATACAGAATGGGGTTGATGCAAGAGTTGCCGTATGCCAAGCAGTGGGAGATAATGCGTAATGCGAAGGAGGTGTCATTGAGGGGAAAGGTGCCAAACTCCACCCACATGGCGACAATGTGATGAGGCATCCAGCACAACAGGAAGGCAGCCACCACAAGAAGCACCGTCTGTGCTGTCTGAAAGTGACAGGAAGAGCAATTGTTAACACGGTCCTCAGTGTCAATCTGTTTTAATAACAGTGTTAGTCGTTCCCACTGAAAGTGCCTTTCCATTTTGGATGACTATTCAAACATAAATTCAAAATTTTATGTGTTGTAACATCACATTACAATGCCCAAGATGACTAATACAGGCTTCTCTTGCACAACAACTGCAACTCATTCCTGGTAATCTCAAATTTCAGCAGAAGGATGTTCCTTTACCTACTGAGCACCACAGCTTTGGAATATGTACTCTAAGGAAAGCCTCTTTTGTCTGAGCTTTTAAATCTAGGCAGAAGACTCACCTTTTTGCCTTGCCACATCCAAAAAACTGATGTTCAATCCTGCTTCCTGCACCTCTGTGTCTTGTCTTCTAATGTAAAATTCCCTACACTCTGTTAGTTTCTAACCTTCTCTTGTTGTGTTTGAGCTTTTCTCTACCTTGCAGTGACAAAAAGATACATTCACATATACCTTTAAATACAGACTATGTGTTTACTGGTTAGAACAGCTGCCTTTGCAAACTGAATCCCATAACTGCTTTGGAACGTTTAATAAAGTAATGTGATACAAACACACACTTTCTTATGAGCATTCCTGGAAATTACACGTGCTGTATAATGAAATCTCATAAATTGGATATGTCATAACCATTGTGGCACAAACACTGGCAACTCTCCAATGACTGGCTATTTTTAGTTGTAAATGCAAGAAATAAGGCCTCATTTAATTGAAACTTGGTAAAGGGTAATAATTTATTTCACTTTTATATCCAAAAACCTCCAAGTCTCTTATCTTGAGAGATACCTATATACAGGATCTCAGTCCACACCCTCAGCTTGCTGGGTTATTTGCTGTACCCAGGGTGCAGACCAGCTCTTGGTGTGGCCGATGAAGCCTTGCTATTTAAAAGGAACTTGATACACGGTGGTACTAAAACTTAGTTGTATGTAATTTCTGGTGTGGCCAAAAATATTTTTGTTAAATGCTTATTCCAGAGGTCTTGCTGTCCTTTGTTTGAAATAAAACACCCTAAACCTATCCTCTGCCACCTCAGTCCCTGGACAGAGTTGGTATGTTATAAGTTACTTGGAAAGAAATACACCCATGGAAAGAACTTGAAAAAAGCAGAAAAAGGGATAAATCACTGTAAGTAGCATACTATGCAAAATGAACAAGATAAATCACCCTGGTCAAAGGCATGAGATAAACCGTATACAGATGTGGCCAAAATTATTGATACCTATCCATTTTTTTCAAAATACTCACAATCTTCTCTGAAATAAGTAGAAACTGACAAACGTATTTGGTATCCACCAATCTTTATTTCACATCTAGGATAGACACTTTACGTTTTGTGACTTGTGATTTGTGACTTACATTATTTAAAAAAATAAAACAAATCAAAATGGCATGGACAAAAATACTTTGGTAGCACAGCCTTTGGAGACAATAACCACGACATAGAACTTTCTGTAACTCTGAATGAGATTTCTGCACTTCTCCACTGGTAGTTTGGCTCACTCTTCTTGAGCAAACTGCTGCAGTTCTCTCAAGTTTGATGGGTGCTTCTCCCAGCTGCTAGTTTCAGCTTTTTCTGCAGATGTTCTAAGGGATTCAGATCAGAACTCATAGCAGGCCACTTCAGAACAGCCTGGTGTTTTCTTCTCATCCATCCTGGTTGCTTTCTGAAGTACATTTCAGGTCCTGCCTTAGGACCCATAATCTGCGACTGAGGCACAACTTTCTGACACTGGACTGTGCGTTTTGCTAGAAAATGCCTTGACAGTCTTCTGATTTCATTGTGCTCTGCACAAATTCAAGAGACAATTTAAGACACAAAGTGGAAATTCGTACAAAGAATTCTGAAAAGTGGAAGGGATGTCAGAGGCGCCAAAGCAACACCCAAACATCACTGAGTCTCCTCCATGTTTCATCGTAGGGACGGTCTTTTCTTTGAAAGTTTCATTTTGTTTTCTGTGAACAGAGTTAATGTGATTTACCCAAAAGCTCTAATTTTGTTTTGTTTGTCCAAAAGACATTTTCCTAGAAGGACTGAAGCTTGTCAACATGCATTTTGGTAAACTTCTGTCACGCTTTTTTGTGTTTTACTGTTTTCCTAGGTCTTCCACCATGGAAAACATTTTCACTGCGACTTCATTGTGAATTGTTGCACCTTGAACTTGAAGGTCAGCTTTGATTTGTTTTGATGTTTTCCTGGTTCTTTCTGCAACATTCAAACAATCTTTCTCCTCAGTTTTTGGTCAATTTTTCTCTTGTGGCCACATCCAGGGATGTTGGCTACAGTCCCATCGGCCTGAAACTTCTTGATAATATTGGCTGCAGTGGTCACAGGAACATCAAGCTCTTTGGAGATGGTGTTGTATCCTTTACGTTGACCATGCTTGGCTATTAACTTCTTTTTAACCTCATCAGACTTCTCTCTGTATCTCCTTCTCTTTCCCATGTTTAGGATAGGACTTTTCTCCATTTAAACTGGCTGAATAATTATAATATCGAAGACACTTAAAGGAAAATAGTCTACTTGAAGTGTCACTACAATACAATTCTTCTTTATAACTGCTAATAGGGTACCAATAATATTGTCCAGGCCACTTTTATAAAGTCTTAGAATAAACAAGAATTTAGGTCTTTTCACAGCTTTTTTCTTGTTCCACTACAATCCAAATAAATGCGTGTATGGATGACACAATGTCTTTAATTTCAACATTTTTCAGGAAGAATGGTGCATTATCTAGATAAAATGCAAAGGTACCAGTAATTTCAGCCATGTTTATATTCATCCATCCATCATCATTTATCATTTCATCGTGATCAGGCTCATGGAACCGATCCCAGAATCATTGGGTGGCAGGGTATGAAACCCACCGCAGTGCATTAGAAGGTAATAAAACACAGTTGTTGGGAATGATTTATATGATCCTATAAGGAAAGGATGAACACAAAGAGTTTAGCAGGCATCAGATAGAAAGGTGCTGAATATATGCGTATGCGTGTGATTGATGGCGGGGTGTGCCGAAGGGTTTGGTCTGTGTATCAAAAACTTCAAATGATCTGCGCCAACTTATACAAACAATATTATATGGAAAAATACCCATGATTTACACATTTTGGTTCTTATTAAAGTTCTATAGCAGAGAGCCTCTGTACTTGTTATCAGTCAAGTGTGAGTTTTCCCCGCACTGCACAGAATGCTGTTTGAAAATGTCACTTTTTCCCCACAAATTTGAAATTAAGTTGTTTTTGGACAAAAATTCAGAATTTAAAAACCATTTTCAAGACTTTTTTTTTTCTCTGCAGAAGCCTGGTCCTAGATATCCCCAATATGATGTGTTATCACTCCATGTTGAACACACTTCCAAACCTTGGCCAGTACAAATAGTAATCCTTTGTTCAAGAACTTGTTAATGGAGAGAAACCAAAGCCCAGTTATTCTGCTTTACTGGCCAGTTATACTCATCTTGGTGTTGATTCCATATATCAAGGTGCATTTCAGATTTAGATGGTAAGAAGACCACAACACTCAATAGTATTAGAAAGCTATTCATCGTAAAAGAGAAATAAATATCTTTTCATTGCTGATAAAATATTTTTATACAGTTATAGCTTTGAATAGATTGTATCATTTCCAAGGTTACCGATTATTCACTATAGCTACTGACAGAATTATGCTCGCAAGCAACTTCTTTCAAGTTCAGTTTCATCTTGTTAATTTAAACTATTTTGTTTGGCAACATTGGATGATAGTATATCGTACTTTTTGCTCTTAGTCTGGTGCACACATTAGATAAAAGGTAAGTTGGGAATAAGCATTTACATGTCTGCTCATCCCTAGTTGCTTATTTGAAACACCATGAGTCTTGTTATGATATCAGAACACCTGCTGGGCAAAATCAGGTTCACATTTACATTTTAATTGTTCTCTGTCAAAAGTATGTGTACTTTTCTCTGCACAGTGAAATCAGCTGGCTTAAGTTTATAAATATAGTACTACTACAACTCATACTACACAGTAATGTGCCCTCAATAGTAAATCTCTAAATCACCGAATGTTTTTACATCATTTAGTTGGAATTTTTCTCCAAAGTGACTTATAATATTAAGCTACTTACAATTATTTACACGTTTACAAGGTAAGGTGGTAAGGGTAAGATGAAGTATCTTACACAAAGGAACAACAACATTCCATACTGGAACCTGAACTGACAAATATGACACAGAGACCCTGAATACTGGTCTAATGGTCTACTACTTCAAGCTCTTTCTGTCAAGAATGGTCACATTAATGTGCTGAGACATCTGCATGTATTTGCATATTGAATGCTTATCCAGCTTTTGACAGTGAAAATCATTTTAATTGCCAAGTTCTGCAGATGAAATATTCTTTTACCTGGATTTACACGGAGATTTTTTTTTGTTTTACTTTATCTGATAGCCTTTGATAGCCAATGAATTTTAAAATTAGCATTGCCAATGGCACTAAATAGGAGGGACAGTTATTGATAATGCCCGATGTAACTTTAAAAGTATCCTGAATAAAACCGCATTGTAACTCTGGATTTGTGTGGATTTGCATTTTATTATTAACAATGTATTATAGTATAAATTGTTATTTGAACATTAAAAGGTGCCTGCTTAATGTAAATTGACTGCCATAACCCTGCCTAGGACAAGTAGTTATTGATAGTGAATGAGAAATGAAAAGATTATTGTTAATCATTAAAAGGAAAAAAGCATATGCAAGTATTATCATTTCATAGGAAAATACACCTCTATCCTACCTTTTTCTTTGTACGTTCAGATTTCTTGGACATATTTTTTATTTTCTTATGGAGATGGTACAAAACCTAAACATAAGAAAGATGTAATTAATATAGTAGTTGCTGACATACTAATTCAAAATACTGAAACATAGTACAGATACACAATAATCTTTAATACTCCAAACATGCATTTATATCCTATAACACAGTAAAATAGTCACCAAACTAGTACTGCATCTTATACAGTGGAAATACTTCTCTGTTACTCAGTTAATGTGGGTACTATGGGGATCGTTGTTATACCTTCTTAAACAGATATACTAACACTGGTACAATGGAAACTTGTGCAACTTGAGTCTCAATTCTATACCTTGGTTCTCACAAATTTAAGTACTTACTTCATATCAAAATATGGACAGCTCAGCAGTGTAATTATCAATATTGTAAACAACAAACTTAATTTTATAATCCATTCTCACAGTACCATTGAGCAAAGCATTTGAATCTAGCATGGATTTTAACCCAAGAATATTTTCCATGAAGTACTGAAGAAGTAACCCAGAGTGATTTTGTCCCTAATGTAGCAACTCACTGGGCACGATTTTGCTGACTATTCAGTATATTAACCCATTTGAGGTAATTCTTCAAAACTACATTGTTGCCAGTTTATTATGCACATGTCCCACCTTCTAACAAACCGTATAAATCGACAGTTGAATACCGTATCTGAGTGCTGATGCTTTTAGTGACAAACAAAAAAGTGTCTCCAGTGGGCATGGGGACATAAAAACTGGACCACTGAGGAGTGGAAAAAAAGTTGCCTGGTTGGACGACTCCACATTCCTTTTGCATTATATTGATGAAATGATCTAAATTTGGTGCAAGTAACATGGAGCCATCCTGTTTGGTGTCAACAGTACAGGCTGGTGGTGGCAGTGTAATGCTGTGGAGAACATTTTCCTGGCATAAATTAGGGCCCCTTGTTCCCATGCAAGAATGTCTGAATGGCACAGTATATCTGACCACCATTACTGACCAAGTTCATTCCTTCATGGCTATAGTTTATTCACACTCAGGGGGTCACTTCCAGAATTAAAATGCAAAATGTCACAAGACATATATCGCTACACAATGGTTTCAGGAACATGACAGCAAGTTTTCAGTGCACACAGTCCCTGATTCTCAACCCTCTTGAGCAACCCTTTGGGATGAAGTGAAAAGGGCTGTTTGCAGCAAGATTGTGCAGCTGTTCAATCTGCAGCAACTACACAGTGCAAACATTTCCACATGGTACAACATTCCTGCACAATGCTTCCAGCAACTTGTAGAATCCATGTCCAGATGAATCCTCACTATTCTAGAGGCCAAAGTAGATTTTAACATGCTACTAGATATGTATACCTAAAAAGCTGCCAAATCAGTGTAAAGCCAGGACCCATCCACAAAGAGACAGAAAGAGTACAAGTTTGGTACAGGAAGGTACAGGTAGGGAAGACACATTTACCAACATCTCCCCAGATCTCCCAAAACACATCCTAAGAACCAGTACCAACATTCCAAATCAGTTATTTTTCAACTTCAGTTAATTCTGTCTGTAGACTATGCTCCTTTTCGAGGGCTACACTATAATGTTGCAGCACATGAAGCTGGACCCCTAGCCTGGACACTTTGCCAAATTAGGGAGAGTACACCAAAGCTGTCCTGGAGGTTCAACAGATCCAGCCCATTCTTCCGGCTCTGGAGGCAGATGGTGACAGTAAGACTCAGGGAGCGAAGGAGACAACCAACCATACTAAAGTGCCACTCCGGCGTCTCTTGAGTGGTGGTCACTGGCTGGCATCATTTTTCGGCAGCGTCGTAGAGCATGCCACTGCAAAGACACCAACCCTGTACTGCAGCTGGGAAACACCAACAGGACAAGGGAGGGAAAAAGGCTTCATCACCTCTTAGGGCTACACCAAGGTACCCCTTCAGCTGAAGCCATCTTTCCCTTATGAACTGACTGAGAAGCCTCCACAGCTCCCTGAAAGCCATGCCAAGTGGAAAGATTACCCTGCAAAACTCTTGTGAACACTGGGTCCACAATTTCTATCATCCGTGTCTTTGTGCTACCAGGAACATTAGCACCTCCCCAAAGGGTGGACTGTCATGATAGCAAACCTGCATGCAGTTAGGGGAGAGAATGTGCTGATATACAAAAGGCAACACATCTGCACCACGAGCATGAGTTTTATCTAGAGCAGCCCTAGGAATTCTACAGAGTGGCAATGGTCTCCTCACCAAGATGAGGGCAGTATTGGATCTGGTCAGTGGTATGGTAAGAGAGAATGCAGTGTATGTCAAGCAGTATGGCAAGAGAACGGGACCTGACTCGAGACACATGAGTAACGCCATTGAAAAGAGCTCTTGGAGCCTTTTTCTGATTTGGTACAGCACTGCATTAACATGAGCAATTCAAACCTCAACCAACTGCGATCCCATTGCTGCAGGGTTAACAGATCCCTCTAGCAGCCCCTGGTCAGGTCCCACAGATTGGCCAGGACAGTATTTGGGAGATTATTCTCTGTCAAACTCAGGGCATTTAGGTGTGAGTTATGCACAGACATTTCCATCCAGTTGAGGCAAACCCAGAAAGCATTGAGAAGTCTAATGCTGCCTTGTTGATGTTCTGTCGTGAACTGAGGACTTTGATGGACTTAGCTTTCGGCAGAAATTAGCAGGGAACAAAGCCTCACATACCTGCAACAGCTATGGCAGTGCCCAGAGTCTACCCACTAAGTCACCAATCAACAACAGGACCACAGAAGAGGTCATACTACAGTGTCAGGGGAAGCTGTTGAATGCAGGGAATTAGGTCTGGGCATACAGCCCTTGAATGAAATGGAAACCCATTGTCTGGCAAAGGGATTGTTTTGTACCCAATCAGCCTAAGAAGCCTGCCCAGAAACCTCTAGCCATGAGATCACCTGGTCCCACAACAGATCCTAAAGGGTACTCAGACTGCCTCAACACCTTGACTTCATCGCAGGTGGATTGTTACTTGCTGGTAAGTTTGACTCTTAAAGGGGGCAGTGAAATGGTGTTGTGTGGTTGAAGTTAAATAGTGACTGTATCCATCCATCTGTCCATCCATACAGCCATCCATCCATCAGTTATCATTAAATGCTTAATCCTGAACAGGGTGGTAGCAGTCCTGTTTATTTTCCCACTACCTCCTCAAGAATTGTGGGATGCCAGTGTGGAGCAGACAATAGTGAAGGGAAGGGCAAAGTAAAGGGTAACCCAACAGTAGTGCATTCAGCATTAGTAGTGCACTCTGCCTACGTTGTACTGTCTATCACGTCATTTTCAAGATAAAATTTCTGCACTACAAAACGTTATTAAACAGCACTTCCAAAAACTGCTGTCTCCTGACCCTGTATGCAGTAACAGCGCAGAAGGATACTACAATATGATATATCCAAACCCCCTTTAGGCAACCATTTCTGGAGCCCACAGAGATTACAGCCTAACCTGAAACCAAAGAAAACCTTCCCCAGCACCCAGAAGAAACCCACGGTGAACACAGGGAGAACAAAACTGCACACAGACTGAGCCAGGACTGAACCCATGTCTGAATCCACAGACCACAAGCTATATCCAAGAAGAACAGAATAAAACAAAACGAAAAGAGAAAATTAAAATAAAAGACTGAAGCAGGGGTGGTGATAAAATAAAAGGAGCACACGCTTGTTTTATTATGGATCTCATGCACATGGCCACAGCAGCAAAAAGGGAAGGAGAAACAAATGAAACACAGTGCATACAATGTCCTCATCACTAACGCTTTATTTAAACTTTGCTTAAATGCTTTATTTAAACCTTCCCCAGAAGTAGGAGGGGACTCAGGAAAGAGACCAGAGAGCATGTCTCTGCTCGAAAGAGCACAGTTCCCTGACTTTTCCCACCTAAAGTTCCACACTTTTATGATCGGTCATCCTATTTGTAAATACTACAAATAAAAGCACTCTTTTAGCTGTGTCTGTCCTGTGTCCTGCTCACTGAAAGAATCCAGTGTGTCACAGTTATATGTAAGCAATACTGAACGTGTGGGTTTTACACCCGAAAGGTGTCTAAAGCAGTTTGACTGAGATTTTCTCTTCGCTGAAAAGGCAGGAATTCTGCATGTTTGCAGAAAAATTGCAGAAAATTACTCCTGTGGCCCAGTAATGGATTACCTATTTTTCCATTTAAAATTACTGATTAGCAGACCTTCAAAAATGAATTACACTTATTATGCAAAGGAAGAATGTGTTTACCTTCTACAACTAAGTACTTTTCACTGGAGCAACGGCTAAGTACCTAGCTTTATGGTATTAAACGGGGAGTAGAGAACTGAACCTGTGCGATTACATCACTGCTGGTGCTCAACTTATATTATAGCCCCTGAGAAGCAGGGTGTGAAGTCCAGCAGCTGTGGGCAGGTCCTCCACAAAAGCTGTTCAGTAATCTCTGAAAGTTAAAATGTTCCCACAATGAGACCACTTATGAAAAAATTATAACATTATCTGCTGTTTTCTCTTTTAAATAAAATTATTTATATTGCAATGTATGTAACTATAAGAAGACATGCTCATCAATTCCTGTGTAACTGTTGTCTTATCCCGGGTCTATCAGTCTTGTGTAGTTGTGTTACCATTTCTCAGGCACTAACAATATAATGGTCACTACACACATGGTTTTACTGTCTTTCCAGTGTATCTGCAGTTCATACTTATTATAAAGTATCATATAAGAAGAATGATGAGTGCAAGTGCCTTGCCACTTGCTTCTTTTTGAAGTAGTCCACAATGGACAAGCAAAGAAGTTTAAAACAATCTATTAATGAATGAATTATGAGGCTGTACTAAAAATTATGTGTCGGCCATTAATTCTCCACTGGTCCCCTGTTAGGATACATGTGCTGGGCGGCACATGTTCTTATTTTTCTTTATTATTTGCTTTATATATAATACATTTTTTATTAAGGATTGTTGAATTATTACAGATCAGCATTATTTGTACAATTTGTTATTGATTTAATAAAAGCTACTACAACAAAAGCTATTTCTACAAACGTGTCTATTATTATTGGTATTATTCTTGCTTTAAGTTAAATAATCCCATAAATTTAATGCAGGCTAATTTCTGTTTTTACATGCCAACAAATCCCGCGTAACCTGACTACCACGTTCTTTAAAGTTTTGTTTGTACCATGTTCATTAAAGCTTTTTTGGATCAAAACTTGAAAAGAGGGTCATGACCTATAAAATAGAACAGAAACATACAACTGTTATCTTATCTTACCTTTGCATATGAACACGTGATGAGAAACAGGGGTAAGAGGTATCCGATGACCAGTATGGTCACTTTGTAGGTGCGCTTGGACCCCCTATTAGTCCAGGTCTCCCAGCAGAACGAGCTGTTGGGGGCCTCAGGGTGACCAGTAAGGCTGTGGTGTTGAGCCACTGGCACGGACAGGACAAAGGACAGCAGCCATATAAGACACACACCACCAAGCGTGTTCTTCTTGCTCCGAATGCCTCGGGACTTTTTGGCGCGGACCACGGCCAAGTACCTGTCCACGGACAAGGCCACGAGCGTGAAGACGCTCACGAGCACGCTGACCATGGCGAAGTAGTGCACAAACTTGCAGAGGAATGCTCCGAACACCCACTGAGGGAGGGAGTAGATGGTGGCTTGGAAGGGAACGCAGAAGAGGAGGAAGGCCAGGTCGGCTGTGCTCAGGTTCATTATGAACATGTTGGTGGTGCTCCAGGAGTGACCACACCTCACCCTCAGGAGGACGGAGATGACCATCGTGTTCCCCGTAACCCCCAGCAGGAATATCACTCCGAAGATCACGGGGACGACCACAACCTCGGCACCTCCGTGGATGTCGTGGGCTGTCTGGTTCGTGTCCAGTGGCTCGTGTGGCCGAACGAACGTGTGGTTCGTGGAGATCGCCATGCCAGTGGGACTGTTGGACCGCTTCACTTCATGGTCAAGTGTGGGAAACGCATGACAACGCTGACAAGCGCTGGAGACTTTCTGACGTCCACAGCTCGGCGCGCCCCCGAGAGGCTCACGACTGCGCATCCAGCCCCCCAGCGGAACCGCACCTTAAAAGGCGGGGATGGCAGTTTGTGACATATTTTATCCGCGTAAAGATCCCGACATAAAGGCTTTGTAGGAATGAATCCGTTACATATCAGTTTATTGCCATACTACTGTTTGTTATAACCCGTAAATAGGACTTATATTATCTGTGAGGAAAGTTTTCTGTGACATAAAAGGTATACTTTTCCTAGTGAAAAAAAATCACATCCATAAGTTTAAAGTCCTCCTTCAATAAAGGTATCGTCGCCACGTATCAGACCGGGGAACTAATCCAGGAAACGAGTTTTTATTTTTAAAGCTGCACAAGCAGGACGCGTTTACAATGTGTGGACAGAAGTGCAAAACACGTAGGAATGCAGTACTTTCTCTAAATGGAGGTGTAATACCAGTATTATTTCTCCATCGAACACGTGTCTTTACCAAACTAAATAGCGTCTTTTCCGTAACTTTTTTAAATAATATTTTAAAATGATCCATCTGATAATTTCTTCGATCAATGCGACCGGTTATCTGATCATATTGCCCTCACGTTCAGGGGGTGGACAAAATAACAAAAACACCACATGAAAAAGGAGTTTAACTGAAATTTGATCGAATAAGGAACCACAGGCTCAGCTCTTTAATAAAGGAATAGTAATAACAGGCACAGATCCTGAGTGTGGAGAGAGGGGAAATGGCCAGAGGTTAGGGACTGGTTCAGATAGTGTGGCCTGGTGATCTTGAGCTACTGTTCAGATGTTCATTGTTGGTTCCTTTCCCTGCTGATACCATACTTGTGTGTATTTTATCTAGTTTGAAACATGGGAAACATACATTAAAAAAAGTGTCAGTCCTCCAAATCTTGTGCCATTTGCTTACTTCTCGGAACTGCTATGCTCCTAGTGTGCCACGGATGTGTTGAGTGAAAGGGGAATTGCCATTCTGCTTCCTGGCTTCTGCTTTTGCAAAAAGTTTGAGATCTGGGAGAATGCGGATGTGGCCACTGCGTATGGAAGGTTCTGCTCTGTCATACCCTCCCCTGCTGGGGCTACTGTAAGCAGTCACCCCAGTTTTCAACAAAATAAAAAAATGGCACAATAATTCGAACTAATTGGTTATGTTAGTGATATTTTTCAGGAATTTGCTGTTTAGGTTAAAGAACTGATCTACATATAGACACAGACGTGGAGTAAATTATAGCTTCTTAGGGTAAAACGCTTAGGAATTTCTGTAGGTTTTACATTAAACACTTGCTTGTTTTGTTGTGAGAGTGACAGTAGTAGTTGTTGAGACTGAACGTAGGGAGCATAAAGCAGTATCACTCATCTTGTGCAAAATCCTGATTTATTTGTCTGCAGCCGTTTGCAGCTACAGGCCGCGTGCGGCGCACCGGAGCGACAGCGGACAGCCACGTGTGTGCTGCTGCAGTCACGCGCTGTCAAGAGCGAAATGGTCAACAATAGGAGGGTTTGTTCTACAGCCGTAATGTCACCTCTCGATTAGTTGTGGCCTTATTTCTTGTATGATATACCCCGTTTCTTATTATGCCGTACTTGTTTAATTACTAAAAATATGGAAAAGCGGAAAACGTTTCCAACATGCTGAGCACCGGACGATTAAGGCTGATCACTTTAAAGGAAATTCCACAGGGTGGGACAGGAAGATATAGCGAAGAAGATGTGCATATAAATTACATCATAAAGAAAAGCCAATATTTCCAACAGTATCGTGGTACACTTACAAGCACCGTCATTAAGAAAGAAATTGAAAACAACAAACGACTGTAGTACGTGCACGGAGCACGCCGGGGCGCGGACTAACGTCACGCAGCGCTCACGTGACACCTTCGTGTCACGTGAGCGCGCGGTTGGCCGAGAGTCGGATCACTTCCCGTTCTCTCCGCCGTCCTTTGAGATCACAGATTCAGAAGAATCGACGGTCTTTAAACTTCGCCATGTCCGTGTTCCCGGAGCTCTATTTTAATGTGGATAATGGCTACCTAGAGGGGCTGGTACGTGGCTTCAAAGCCGGAATCCTGTCTCAGGGTGACTACCTGAACCTGGTACAGTGCGAGACGCTGGAGGGTGAGTGGAGCGGATCGATGCGGCCGAGAGGCCGCAAGGTGGTCACTGCAAGCCGGTCCAGGGCTGCAGCAACACCTCATCGGTGTTCTCTTTTAACGCTTTTCTCGGCTTTGCTGCGCTTCATCGAAAGCGGTTTTTTGATGCCGTTTCTCGGCAATAATGGAGTCCGGCGGCGAAGGACGTCCCCGCCGAGCCCTATAGGTTCAAATGGCCGATTTGTGCGAAACCTGTCGCTTTATTTCAATCTTTCGCCACCAATTAATTGCGATTTAAGCCGCATATGTTTAAAACGTGTGTATAGTTGCATTTGTGTCAGGTGTTTTCGTGAGAAATGACAGTATCCCTGCTTTTCGAGCTACGAATGGTAGAGATTAGAATTTTCGCTTTTAGAATTTTATTTTATTTATTTCTTCATTTGTGTATTTCCTAGTTTCGTTTTGTAGCGTTACAGAGTATTTTTTTTCATTGGTACTCAAGGGTTTTGCAGAGCCTTACCAGTGAATGGCTTATTTAATATGTATTATTGTATAATGTAGCCTCCCTGGTTCCCCCCCCCCTTTAGGATTCCACGAGACATTAGTTGAACTAAAGTAGCTACAGGCGTTCAGTCCCAGTTGTGAGAAACCGGTGTCCTGCCAAGGACAGCGCTGTCTTCATTGTCCCTTTCCACATTATAGCAGCAAATTTTCAGTTGTACATCATTTTGGAGAAAATCATCTACTAAATTAATTAATTTAATGAGAAACACAGCATATATATTGGTAGAGGGTGGCTGTCCAGCTGGCATCTTTGTCCTAGGTCACTTAATATTTGAAAAGCAACTTGGCTGTGATTTTACCCATCTAAACAGCAGGATATCCTTACTGTATAAAGTTAAAGTAATCGCCTCGGTAAAAGGTGCTGAAGCACCAATGGGGTTTGATCCTGGTATGTTGTGATAAGCCCCGACCACTGTGCTACCTGCTGTTCAGGAGATTTGAATAGTAATGAGTGAAATAAAATGAGCCAGAGTGTATGAGAGCGCCATATTTTGGAATGGGCTGTTTCAGCAGATGTCCCAGTCCACTGCTTTCAAAGTTGCTAAGCTGGGTGTGTCAGGGGTGAAGGGGCTCTGGGACAACTGTTCTGTTACATCTCCTTCCTTTCAACAGACCTCAAGCTGCACCTGCAGAGCACAGACTATGGCAGTTTCTTGGCCAATGAGGCGTCACCCCTGACCGTGTCTGTAATCGACGACAAGCTGAAGGAGAAGATGGTGGTGGAATTCCGCCACATGAGGAACCAGTCCTATGAGCCGCTTGCCAGCTTTTTGGATTTCATTACGTAAGACAAAAAAACCCCAAAAGTAACAGAAGCATTAAAAATGGTCCCTGTAAACCAGCAACATCAGGTAGCAAAGCACATAGCGATAAGTGTCTCAAACAAGAGCACTATCCTCACTGATGGCTAGTAATTTTACTGTGCATATGTAGACTTCCCCTCTGGAACTTTCCATTTTAAAATGTAATGGTAATGTAAAACTCAAAATGTAGTTTTTAGTCTTCTTTCATTCATTATCAGAAGTGAGAATATTTTTCCTTTAACCTGTTTATAAAGATGATAAAATACCGATGCTCCTTATTAACAAAGACTGTTTTCCATCATCTTCCTATCCAAGCCTATATTGAGCTTGATAGTAATATTTTGTATTTGGTTGTCCATTGGACAGGTACATTTTACATATCAGAATGACAAAATAAGTAATTGTCTAGGTTTAAAATGTCTTTGCAAATTTTAATTGAAGAGAGGTAATGGGTAAAGAGAGGGTATGATGTAAAAGGAAACACATTTACTAAAAGGCTCCCATGTAAAGAAGCTGGCAAAATATAAAGACACTGGAGCTGTCTCACTTTATTTTTGACAAATTTTGACATTTGGTGAGAACAAATTTTAAGTGAAAATACAGATTATACACTTACTGATGTCACACCTTTTTTATTATGATGATGGTTGTTTCTTAATATATATATATTTTTAATTTATTGTCCACTTGTTAGTCAGACAGGTGTCAAAATGATTCTCCCTGTTTGACTGAAAATTGAAGCCAATTACCTGTCTCGGACAGTCAGATAGCTGATATATATGAATTATGAAGACTTTTATTTGTTATGGTAGTAATTTAAAACCAAGAATGACCTTTGTGCTGATTTTATAGTGTTATTTTACAGCAGTAAAGTGCCTTCCTCCTCTGTTGCACAGGTATAGCTACATGATTGACAACGTTATCCTGCTCATCACGGGGACCCTGCACCAGCGTGCCATCTCGGAGCTTGTGCCCAAGTGTCACCCACTGGGCAGCTTTGAGCAGATGGAGGCTGTCAACATCGCCCAGACCCCTGCTGAACTCTACAATGCCATCTTAGTGGACACACCCCTTGGTAAGTGCGAGTTAATCTTTCCTGTCACCTTGGAACAGTTCTGTCCCTGAACTGTTTATAATTACGGTAGACTGTAACAATGTGTACTAAATGATGAATATAATGCATAGTAGATTAATATATATTTATAATATAGACAATGGTGAAAGAAATTATGAGAAAGAGAGAAAAGAAAGGAAGCGCAGGTAATGTTGTTTATGGGCCGTTTTGAACATGTGGCTCTTCAGCTTGGGTTTAAAGGTGCTTAGAGGCGGAGATTCCCTGAGGTTTTTGGGAATTGAATTCCGCACATTGGAGGCATAATGGGAGAAAGAGGGTAGGAGCGCTTGAGGCATGTATAAGAGACCTAAGTCAGATGGTGAGGAACAGATTCAGCAGTTCAGAGAGGTACAGAGGTGTGAAACCATGTTTAGATTGTAGATGCACATGTAGATTCTGATGCTGATTTTAAATGTACACTGGTAAAACACAGCCTTGCCTCATTGAGGGTAAATGAGCTGTAGTGTATTATTATGAAAATGTGTATGAAATATGCTGACGAAGTAGCAGCGCTCCTCCCCGCCGAGTGCTGGGTTCATTCTGATCAGAGTGCCTGCGCTACTTTGTTTGACAGCTAGCCTACATCTAGTAGTCTGGTCCTCCACCTCCAAACAGAACCCTGGCGAAGTGCATACATTGCAAACATTCTTTAGAGGTTAAAAGGTAGAAAGTGCTTTTTTTCTGCGGGAGTATTTCCTTGCTGCTTTACTAGAGTTTCTTCTGTTGCTCCTTGTGACCATGACCCCAATTCTAATCACGTTACGGTGGAACACAGCCTGTCCATTTGTACAGTGCATATGATGTAAGTGGAATGTTTTAAATCATTTAAAATGATTTTAACTATTTTATAATATTACATTTATTGTGCAGGCTAACTTTCAACTAATGGCTGATTTTGTTATTCATGAGCTTCTGTCTATTGATAACTGATTATTTGGCTGTTTTTTAAAAATTGAGAACATTCCAATATTTCATATAAATGTATGAAACATAAATACTCTGATCTGTTTATAATTGTTTTCTATATTAACAAATTAAAACAGTTCCAGGTCCTGAATGGAAAATATTTATAGAGATATAAAAGTTTAAGGAAAAAGTTGTTTAAAATGAATTTTATGTTTGAAATTAATCCTAAATGTATATTATTTGGAGGATATTGAAAAAAAGGTTTGATGTAAAATGTAATATATTTAACTTATCATTTAAACCAATAATTTAAAGTGAACTAAAGCTTTATATAAAAAAAAAAAAATCAGTGTGTTCATTTTATGGTATATAAATTTAAGGGGCATTAAAATGCACTCTGATACAATAAAAAGGCAGAGGGGGTGTGGGTGAAGAGGAAAAGGAGTGGGAACGTATTTTATTCATGTATTATTGCTGTGCCTAAGATTGATAAAAACTACTCAGCAGATAAGTAGTAGTACAAAACAGACTCTCGTGTAACCTGCACTCAGACAATAGGCAAACTCCTTATATTTGAGGAGTTGTTACAGTGATGGTATAATTGACAGGTTTTTGGTGTGTGTTATGGTCTGATACCTTCTGCTCAAAATTTTGTTTTTTCAGGTTTCAATGCAGGAGTTAAAAGTGGCGGTGTGCTTTAGGCTTCATACTTTTTGCACGACTGTTAACCAAGTTTGCTCCCCCCCCCCCCCCAGATTGGTGGCAGGTTAGTAATGAGAGACAGGTTTATGTGAGCATGAGGACATAGGCATTGTAGAGTGCAGGGATGTTGGAGGAGATGAACAGTTTGAAAGTGTAGGAATTCCACTACCCCAGCAGTTTTATTGTGCTGTCACTGATGTCTTGGCAGGTGACAGTAATAGCAGCTCCTAAATGGGATGGCACTTTTTGGAGTGTAGGTTTAGTCAGTTTCTAAATCTAAGATTATATATAATGAGCATAAATGTGTGTAGTGTAGTTTCTGGGGGCATTGTGTAGTCATGGACTTGCCAAAAAAGTAATAGTGTGACTTCAGAGCAGGTTGCTGTGTTAGGAATGCCTCACAGAGTATTGGGAATTGGACAGCTAACACCTTTTTATAAAATTCATTATGTCTTATGTGCCACACATAGCCTTTAAGGGAATGTCTTTGGTTCTTGTTCTCCCCTCAGTGAGAATGCACCAAAGTTTAAACTGGACACTCATCTCTTTGCAGTAAACGTTTAAGTACTTTTCAGATTTGTTCAGAGCTATAAAATGGATGATGATGATAGACTCTATATGAGTTACATACTCAGGAAATTTTTTTGTAGATCATTGCCAGGACAGTTCCCTGCTTGTGAATAAATGTGATACAGGACTAGCTGTAAAACGCCAAAACCACTAATGTAAGTTAAGAATGGCACATTAATATGTTGGAGATTATGATGGTGGATGGGCACATTGTTTTAAAATTTTATTGCTCTGGTGACAGATGCATATTATTTGAGAAACCTTTTTGGGTGCAATAAAATTGTACTATAATATGTTTATTAAGAAATATTATTGCTAACTTGTGTTCGTTGTCTTTGCCTAAGTCCACTTAATATTGGATGCATTGAGCTATTCAACAGAGCGATTAACAGTTCCTCTGAGGTGCATGTCTTGGGACTTTGGGAGGGAACCAATGTGAACATGGAGAAAACATACAAACTGGTTCAATTTCATATTAATAAATGTGACCTTTTATAAAATTGAAATGTATTTATAATGTCTGTAATGCATGCGGTGATTGCCAGCAAGACGTTTGTAAGAAAACACTTTTGGCCATGTACGTTTGACATGGCGGATGTTTGTGTATGCTGTGTTTTTATGACATGGCCACACAGTACTGTACTTTGTATCCTGTTTTTCCAGCACTCTGTTGATATATGACAGATGGTTATGGTAAGCAGTTATGCTAAATGACTAGGACGTGCTTTTGTCCCTGTCTCTTTGAAGAGACATGCCAAGAGCTTAACTGGATTATTGAGTGTTGTTGACTGGTTTTACAAACAAAGTATAATAAGAGTAAAAAACACACTTATCATAAAACACAGTATATTAGCAACATTATGGACCGAAAACTGGAGATGTGTAAGTTAAATTGAAGTTCATTCAGCAAAAGTTTTGCAAAGTAGTGAACTCCAAAGGCATGAAACCTATAACTGAAATATTTTGATATAAACATAATAAATAATCAATACTTTAATAAATGTTAATAAAATTTAACATTTAAATAAATTTCAGAAACTTAATTTCTTGGAAAAGATTCTGAAACATCAGGTTTGGTTGAAGGGTGAGGTTCATAACTGCATATAGTGCCAGTAATGATTCTTGAACCAGATGAGTAAATTGACTATTAGTTAAGTTTGACAAAACATAATTTAAGCGGAGAATTTAAGCATCACTGTGGCGTGAGAAATTTGGGTCCAGTACTGATTATTGGGCACTTTGTCAGGAGTTTTCTCTAGGTTCCTGAACTACGAAATGTGTGTGTTGGAAACAAGATAAAATGTAAACCTAGATTAAAGACTTTAACTTGTTAATTCATCATTTAAAGCTATGTCCCCCATATCACAACTATATGTATTTGAACACTGGAGCTGTACAAAAAACAAGACTTACATAACACAGACACACACCAGGGACCTTAAAATTATAAGACTGCACCACATGAGGTTTACAACATCACATGAGAAGAAGTATATCTTCTGTAGAGGTCTTGCTGCTTGCCATTGACTTTAAAATATGTAACATTTAAGTAGGTAATTGCACATGGAACACAATTTTAAATTTAAGGCTTCAGCTGACAAACAGGAAATGGTAGCCTGAAAGATTAACTTTCGATCAGCTGTGAACATTTTGCCCAAACAACAAAAATCAGATGTTACGGCAACATTAATACTTTTGTCTGTATAGTGCATAAAACGTCAAGTTTTTGCAGTTTATGACCTTATCAGATCATGAACATATACAGTGATGAGGGACTTCAGGTGGAATATTTTCATACTGGAGAAATGTGTATAAAATGTGAAGCACTGGCTCCTCATCTTGTAAACACAATTGGAAGTGGAAGTATAGTTTGTAATTTTAATGTTTCTTTTGCCTTTAAGTCACACTCAATGTAATACAGACGTCCTTTAATTTGTTTCCGGCTCAATAAGAAACACATTACAGTAACCCGTCACCTTTATTAATTTAAGATATGAACTGAAAGATGCATCACTACTGAAGCACAGTTAGTTTGTCCAGCACCATCATATATTTGCCAGGAAATATTTCAGAAGTAGCCACATACAGAGTTCATGGGAAATACAAAGGCAATAGTGACAGACAATACGATGCAAATGCATGGAGTTGTCAAGTGACCAGGAGAGAAAGACCTCTGAATCGTATTTTGAGGTTCTTCTTTAATGCTACATAAAAAAAAAACAATAAGACTTTTTTTTTTACATTAACAGACTGTCCTCGAATTATGACATATACAATAACTCGCATTTACGCGGTTAATAACAAAAAATATAACAAAAGAAACTGATACGAATTGTCCAGAAAATCGTTGGAATGATTTCCAGGAATACTGGGAAGCTACTGGGGATCTTTATTCTTAATTAAAACTTGTATACTTGAACGTCTTATGTACCACGTCGTAGCTTGAGTAGTTTTAAATCTGTAAAAAAACATATACTGTACTACGCCACGATTAAGTGCTAATAATTTATACTGTAAATGAAAAATGTTATGAAAGTTCATGAAAACATTGCATGTGTACTTGCACAGTCTGCTTGACTTATATTGTAACGTAATGGTTCCATTAGGTGTTTACGCAGTAAGAGACTGTCGCAACATGGCAGATTCCACGCAGTCAAATACTATGTTCTTGCATTTGGCACAGTTAGCTTTTCTTACCAGCAGTAAACGTATGCATTTTTTTCTATTTTTACCATGGCTGCCAAGAACAGGGTCAATCAAACACAAGATTCGCATAAAGACACAAAAATGTACACCTAATACGATCCGATTTACAAGCGATGCAGTTTACGACCTGGGCTCCAGTCCCTAATCGGTTGTAAGTCGAATACCGTCTCTATATTTGAAGTAAATTGCAATGTCTGGAAATATTTTTCTTTCTTTTTTTTTTAAACACAAGAGGGTGCCAGTGGTGTTCAAGCAGGGCCCGTAATCTCTGGAGTGTTGCTGACATTGGCTCAAGTTTACAGGCTGTATGATAACAAATGGAAGTTCATCCAATTTTCCCTGCCAGGTGTTTCCCCAGTGGATTCAGGGTTTGTTGCTGCACGATTCCCTGAAATGTTTGTTTTTTTTTTCTTCCCCCCCAGCTGCATTCTTCCAGGATTGCATATCTGAGCAAGATTTGGATGAGATGAATATTGAAATTATAAGGAATACCCTTTATAAGGTGAGTAATAAGAATAGTCTAAAGTGTATTTCAGCAGCAGGTTGTATCTAATTACTGGTCCATTAAAAATATTAACAAAAATGTAAATTAAAAAAATAGAGAGCAGGTATAGTTGGAATGGATCTTATATCTATCTATCTATCTATCCATTTTTTCATTCATTCATTAATTCCCTTTTTCCTTCCTGCAGGCATATTTGGAGTCCTTCTACAAGTTCTGCTCCTCACTGGGAGGGACCACTGCAGACACAATGTGCCCTATTCTTGAAGTTAGTGCTTGCTTGTTCTTTACTCGGTATTGTTGCCACTGTGAAAATCTGAGACACTGGAGATACCTGATGTTAAAAAAAAAACCCATCTCATTGTTTCCATCTCATCGATGCTGATCTACAGTTTGAAGCGGACCGCAGGGCTTTCATTATCACCATCAACTCATTTGGCACAGAGCTGTCCAAGGAAGACCGTGCCAAGCTGTTCCCACACTGTGGCAAGCTGTACCCTGAGGGCCTGGCACAGCTGGCACGTGCAGATGATTATGAGCAAGTGAAGGCTGTGGCTGAGTACTACCCTGTGAGTCGTCATACTTCCACCACACAAGGCCACAACTAGAATGGACATGCTAGACACACTAGGAAAGTCCGCAACATATTAGGAATATCCAGCGTAAGATATTCTGTGCCAAAGGCTGACTACACACTGCTTTTAATTTTAACTTGTCCTGTAGTGAACCTTTGAAATACATTCTTTATATGAAACATCCTTAAAATGCTTTTGTGAATGATTGATGAGAGCACTTTCTGCTCGTGTGTATCTGCTGTGATTTGGCAGCTTAATGTGAACAACCTTGTGCTTCTTTGTTTTTCAGGAATACAAGCTGCTCTTTGAAGGTGCAGGCAGCAACCCGGGAGATAAAACTCTTGAAGACCGATTCTTCGAGCATGAGGTGTGGAGCATGACTTTTTCTCTCTTGCGTTATGAGGTGATTTACTTTGTGCTATAGCAGGTCATCCTTACATGTTTCCTGAAGGGGGAAAAAGATAACAAAGCATCAGTTTTCATGACCTTGGTGTTCTTGTTGCCAGACCCTTGTTTTAGGGTCACTGGAATACTGTGCTGTGTGCTCTTGGTTTAGATCAAAATGCTATAGAGAATTTTGATTTTGTTTTTGCAGTAACAATATCTTCAACACTTTATTGGTCTTTTGAATGGTTCTTTGTGCACAAGCAGAATGAGAATGATCTGATGGTTTGTGCAACTCCTCTTGCAGGTGAAGCTGAACAAGCTGGCCTTCCTTAACCAGTTCCACTTCAGTGTCTTTTATGCCTATGTCAAGCTGAAGGAGCAGGAGTGCCGCAACATTGTGTGGATTGCAGAGTGCATTGCTCAGAGGCACCGGGCCAAGATTGACAACTACATCCCAATTTTCTAACTGCTCTTGGCAGCAAAAACAGCTACATCCCCACCCTGAGACCAGTAGCTACATTCCTCTGTTCTGATAGCTCTGTGACAACATCATTGACTTAATATTTTAACTCTCATGGCCACAATATCAGCTATATCAGAGTCTTCTAATCTCCGACATCAGCGTCGGCATTCACTTACCAATCCCCCCCCCCCTCGCAAAAGTAGACAGTGACAACAGTAATAGGAGGGTCAGCCTGCAGATTGATCCTGCTCTTTTTTCTAAAGTTTAACAAATTGAGAGGAAGGTCTGTAGAGCTGACATGCTACGCTCGCCGATATATTTTTCATGATGAAACTGAAGCTCAAGCCGCCTGTGCGCCCCCCACATAACATAGCATCAGCAGTTGCAGAGTCCAAAAAGCAATGCCTCAGTTTGCCATACTGATGCACAGTTTTGTTTCTTTGATTGTCTGTAATGAGTTTTTGTAGCCCCCACACAACAGCCAGAGGCAAATAGAGATTTGGCCACTTTTCAGTAGTTGCCTCCATCTTTCTGTGGTCCACTGGTCCTTAGAATGCACACACAATTCCCCTGCTTCACGGCTGCCTGCCTCTGCTACTAAAAGGTGAATGGTGAATGTTGCAGAAATGTAGAGAGCCACATCTACAGAAAGGAAAGCTCTTCATACTGGCAGTTTGAATTGAACGTACAAAAACTCCCAGTGCTGATCATGAAACTTTTTCTTTAGGGGTAGGTTAACTACTAACTAAAAATGAAGGCCTGACATAATAAATTATAGCTAATATTTTAAGAGATGGTGAGTGGATAATTTTGTCTTCACAGATAACTATTCTTTTGTGTGTTTTCTTTTTAAAAACACAGCTGCAGTATTTTGTTACAGCAGCACAATTTTTGTGATATGACTTTCCAGCAGAGCATCATTTCAGCATTAACACTGTTTAGAAGCTGCACATGGCTCTCTGCAATCATCTTTTGTATCCACATATAAAATGAAGGCCTAGTGGGGAAGAAGGGAAGATGCATAAAACGAAACAACAAAAGAGACATTTCATGTTTGTTCATAATACTGTTGGCACTATTTATTTTGTACATCTTATTGAGTACATTAAAAATATGTATTTGTGTTGATGGGGGAGAATGTTTAGAGGAGCATGATCACTAGGTATTGTGTGCACCAGATGACCGATTTGACTTCATTATGTGTAGTGTAGTCTTCATTTATAAGTGAATTTGAATAGTGTATCTTCCCTTTGTAAACTTGTAGATCTGTGGGCAATTGCATAGTAAATTAAAATTATTTAAGCTAACAGATTTCATGTATATGAAGATTTATCAAATCATACAATGAAAAGTTTATATATGTATAACAAGCATGTGTATTTTTTTTCCTCTTACGATGTAAATATTCAGTGTTGTCAAGGATGGGAAATACTTCTGATTTTGTGAAGTGTGTTATTCCTGTTTGTGGCAATAAATGCAATAGGAAGTGTACTGACTTGCAAAATTTATTTAATTTATTTGCAGTGCTGAGTGTGCTTAAACACATACCAACTCAGTTAATGTGCAGCTAAGATTTGTATGTCACTTCCAGGTATTTTTTGATGTTTTTTTTGTCATCAAATGACACAGTTGACAAGGTAATGCCGAAGGTGTTTTAGCCGGCTATGAAATATTGAATAACAAAAGCTTGTTATACATTTGTTTAACTTTCAGGTGACGGATAGTCAATCGAATTTAACAAAAAAAAAAGGAAAGTAAATTGGTAGCAGTAGAGGATAGATTAAATTAAAAGCAACAATGCTGACATTTGAAATGTTATCTACCCTTGCAGTGTAAACAGTGTCATTTCCCCTAAATGCTTATTTTATGCACGCTGAGCCACACTGCGTAAAATTGTTTCACTTGGGGTGAGACAGTGAGGCTGCTTAGAGGACTACACACACTGTACCAGTGTGTATCCACATCTTCAGGTGGGTGGGGAGCAAATGAAAAACACTACCTGGCACAGCAACAGTGTTTATGTAAACTGGGGACTGAGTGATGCTGCTGGTTCAGGAATCGGTTAGAGATGAGTTGCTGACAGGTAAGTCCCACCCCCATACAGGACAGACGCCACAAAACCTGTTTCTGCCTGTAATTCTAAACACAGCTTCACTCCAATTTCTGTCTTCATTTGATAGGTTTTTGAAAACTCTCTATCCTTGTGCACCATGTGAACCCCCACCAAGGCCATTAGTCAATATTGCAGATTTAAGATCAACTACACATTTGAGTACTTTAGCTTGCAATTCTCAAAACCACTGTGAATCGTGGTAGTTTTCCCACCTCAACATCTGATTAAAATCAGCTCCACCTATTCGTTCAAGAACTTGATCAAATTTCTTCTTGACTGAAGAGTACAACTCAGAGCCACATTGAAACAAAAACAAATTATTGCTTTGTTAAAAAGTTCAGGACAATTTGGGTGTCAAATGACTTAAGTGTGATGGTTTGCAAGTGTGTTGCCAATTTTGGGTTTAAACCCCCACTTTGCCTCACCGAATTCCCCAGTAGCTCAGTACTCTACTCATTCACAGGGCTGTTTAGCTGGGGGTTAAACATCCAGAGCTAAAATGCTTAATGGGAAATTTTCTGCTCACTAAAGGCTCACAAGCCCATGACTGACTCAAAGTACACTTATTTAGGCTTTATTTGGTTAACATTTTTTTTCCTCAGAATGGACAAAATATCAAAACCCAGCTCATTAAGTTGCATATTCCTTTGCTTCTTGCAGACAGTTCTTGCTAAATAATGCTAAATAAGACCACGTATCATGAAGTTGTGTAACAATGAAATAGAATGAATAACAATGACATTAGCAGGATAGACCATAGAGTGACAGAATGAGACAATGTGGGTATGTGGTTCCCACGATGTAGTGCATCTCATAGTTTCTGTCACACTCTTGGAACAGTTTTCACAATTTCAGTTTATTGTGGCAAGCTGAGTGTCACAGATCATATAAATAAAAATCCAGTCTGATTAACTAGAAGTCATGTTAATAATCGTGGACCAAATAAGTAAAAAATTGGCATAAATTGGGAGAACAATGGGGGATGATGTGTACTTTCCAAATCAAACCCTGACTGTGGTGCCTCTCATTTTTTGCAATTTGTTTTCTTGACTTGTCTTAAGCCTACAAATATATTTCTCATTCCAGATGTCATAAAAAATGATTTTGGCTCATTGAAGAACACACTTAATATCTCTACAGCTGGGACTCCCATGTTGAACCCAAATTCAAATTATAGAATAATTTGAAATAAGTTATTATCAAAACAGGTCTGAGCAAATGTTTTAAACCAATGTATTCACTTTTTCGCAAAATTCAGCTGTGGAAAAAGGAGTTCACAGCCAGCTAAGCCAATTCATTTTGGAGGGTAAATCTATATAAAAAATGATCTTGCTTCTCTGGCAGTGAGGAACAAGTGCAAATTTACAGGGCTGCCGACACTGTGTGTGTGTGTGTGTGTGTGTGTGTGTGTGTGTGAGAGAGAGAGGGAGAGAAAGAAGAGTGGATCTCAGCCCTTGCTGAAAGGCAACATCTGGACTTCACTAAGTGTGCATTGGCTGTCAAGCTAGAAATACTTCAGGAAGATTATTAAAGGTACCTTTGTCCAAAATGAAGATCAAAAAGATCATAATTGATGTGATTTACTGGAACTGAAGCAGCTGTACACTTTATCTTCAATTTATTTGACTGACAATCCAGTTAAATATTCTGGAACTGGTTAGGCACCTAGTTTGCTTACTATATTTAAAGGCTTCAAGGTGAATAGGATGTTCACTCTTCTTTCTTGTCAGCACATCTAAAAAAAAAAAAAACTTAAGAAATACTTAAAAAAATTAAATTTGATCAAATTACCATCCATCTGCTATTAGTTCATTTTTTCTTAATAAATTACTCTGCTTTTGTAAGGTTCTAACTTGTCTTCTTAAACTGTAACTTGCTTATCTGTTGAGTGGATGAAAAATTAGCAATGGATTAATCAAAATAAAAAAATGATCATTCACTTACACTCAGAGTATTTCAAAACATGGCTAGGGCTTTTCATAAAATTGGTTTGTTATTCTATGCTTAGTTCAACCTGATTTGGACTTTGTGATCAATTTGTTAGAGATTAATAATAGGTTTTAGATAAAGCAATAGATTAATAGATAAAGTGAATACATAGTTGAATCCGTAAAGAGTTGTATGCCAGCACAGCTGCACAAAGGGTAGTGCTGCCACATCACTGTGCCTGGGCTGTTTGGGCATAAGCTTGTGCTCAGGCTGGTCTTTGTGAAGTTTGCATATTTTCTTTGTGTCTCTGGGTGCTCTGGTTTCCTCTGACAGTCCAAAGACATGATTTTCAGGTTAATTGGCCTTTATAAATTGCCCATGATTTGTGTATGTCTGAGTAACTGTGTGGCTACCCTGTGATGGACTGGAATCTCATCCAGGGGGTAACCCTCCTAACCTAACACCCAGTGCTTCTGGGCTAAACTCTGGACCCTGACTAAGCAAGTGGTTAATGAAAATGAGTGACTAGTGAGACTATAAAGAGCTGAGCTGGAGTATGATTTAGCCTGGGGTCTGCCAAGACCTGTGTGAGAGCCCTGCTGAAGGGGAATGACAGGTACAGGCAAGAAGAACAAGGCAGGCAGGTTCATTCAGCTCCTTTCCTGCACACATGTGAGCTTTGAACTCGACCCTGATGCTGAAGTGTCACAATACCGGGCTCAGCAAGGTTAGACAGAAGCAGTCTTGTGTTTTTTGTTCTAAGGGCTGAATACACAACAGTTTTCTTGTGTCATCGGTCACATGCAGAACCAGAATCTGATCACTGATGGGACTCAGAGCTACACCTGGTGCAGCTAGACTGGAAGAACATATTTCACAAGTTACTCATTATAAAAACATGCATACATGAGGTACAGGCGGAAGATAACTGCCTTTCAAAATGTACATTTATTTAATTGACAGTTTTCTCTGAAGCAGTTTTCAGTGATTTACCCTTCTATACAGCCAAGCAGTTTTACTGTGTTTACTGGGGGAAAGCACTTTCATCAACAGTTCTCTGGTAAAAGTGAGATTTAAACCTGGGTCTGTTGAGTACAAGGTGGCTGCTTTAACCACGATACTATCTGCTGGCTTTTTGTGTTCTTACTCAACATGTTAAAGATGAAGAATTTCTTCTTTTATGTGCACCTTATTCTATATATAACATTTAGAAAATTCATTCAACTGAAATAATTCTATTCACAAATTTGCTTTACATTTTCACCATCATACTTCAAATGACCTTCTAATTCTGTTTTTTGTTCCAGGGAAGCACTTAATACTCTGTTTAACTAAACATTTCCTTCTTTAAATCACCAAACCTTTGCTGTCAGGACTGAAGACAATGGGCTGTTTAAACAAAACTAAAAAAACTTTCTTCAGGCTGCAGGACAGAACACTCCAGGTGTGGAGCCTGAATTTTGTCATTGGTGGCAGCTGCCATTGCCTCAAGCAGATTGGGAAACCATAACTATGCCTGTTTGCAGCAAGCCAGTTAGACTCCTGTCGAATAACAACTGTTTCTTTGAAATCATTCCAAAGAGTCCATTAAAGAGTTTATATATCCTATTAAAAACACTGTTCTTAAATGTTTCAGGTAAAAAAAAAAAAAGTAGAAGTGGGTGTGAAATTCAGTCAAGCAAAGATCTTATTGTACCAAACTTTTTCTTTTGGTCACTAAGATGTAGCATATCTTGATCAAAATGGATGCTCAGTTGGTGCCTAACATCATATTCACTTTTATTGTGAAGGAAGTTTATGAATTATGTATAAATAGTAATTAAATACTGTCTTGACAATGAGTGAGCTGCTGCTTTGCTGTCAGTGGACCCAGGTTTCAATCCCACCTCCTACTGTAGTGCCCTGGATCTAGGCACTTGCCCTGAATTGCTACAGTAAGAGTTAACCAGCTGCATAAACAGGTAAATAACTGTAAGTAGCTTAACACTGCAAGTTGCTTTGGACATGAACACCAATTAAATAAACAAATAATTTGTCAAATTGGACAGGTGAACCAGGTCCAAATGAAAATGTTTGATTATATAAAACTATTGTTGGCTGAACTCACAACCATCGTGTAGGCTCTACGCTGCACTGGTCTGCAGGATAGCTTTTGAGAGCTTGGGACACTTGCTTTGAAGTGCAGTGCTCTGGATTTCTGTCTCTGATTTATAAGCTGCCAGAGCAACACTAAGAAATTTTGCTGTGATTTATAAGCATGTCCTTCTTTGTGCATTCTAAAAGAGACATACAGTTCGTAAACCGCAACACAAGAATGTAGTTTGCAGATCCATGGCAGCAAGCTTCCCGCTGGGAGCTGTTGCAAGATCTATGTTGGCTTCTAAGAAAATCACTTTAATAATTCAGATGTAACTGTCAAGTTAAATAGTTCAAACACAGACATCTGACTGCATGAGGTGCTACCCTGATGGGAAAAACCTCCATGAAGAAAAACACTGGTCAGTGTCTAGGGGGCAATGGCTAACTTTGGTTCTGCTTGAAAATAGCATGAAATTGATGGTGTGTCAGTGTTGTAGGGGACCACTGACAGCTCACCTATCCAGGGCAAATGATAACTGAGGTAAATACAATGCAATGTATCTTCTATTCTTCGGAATAAATGAGGCTGTTCTCAGGGCCGTGGGCCTAACCATCACCTACATAACCTGACCCCTGTGGGCACAGTGCAGGAGTGCTGTCTGTCCCAGGACTTCCCTTAAAATCACTGCAGGGAATTTATTGAGCATCAAAGAGCTATTCAGTAAAGCCCAAGACCTTTGTACTTTTTAAATGTGATTAAAAATGTGGTGCCTCAATTAAAAGGGAGCTCACAAAAGACTGTTTTGAGAGGCCATTGTGTGACCTTCTGCCCCTTTATGAACCTTCTAGTTCCCTATCACTAGCAGCCCCCCAACAAATGTGCAGTCCTGCAGATGACAAAGTATCACCCTCTGCTGCTCTCTGTGCTCACTTCCAGGAGATCAGGGTGTAAAATGTCTACTGGATGCACTAAATGGCAGTTGTGGAGATGTTTGGACCAGACCTTCAAGACTTTATAAACAGAGCAACCAGATCCAACAATATAGAGTCACTCATCCTCAATGATGCAGGGGTAAACCAAGAACATGAGCTGACATCAGAAATGTTCTTGAATTCTGAAAATAAAGATATTAAAGTTAAGAAGAAGATAATTTTTGCCTATAAAGTGGCCATTATATGGTTCTATGTGAATATAGCTGTTATTGAACACATAATATTCAGCAAACTGCTGCCGTGTTCACTCAGCAGCGAGCTCACAAAAAATGGCTGGTCATGCAGCATTAATATTACGTCTGTCTCCAGCTATGGTCAGATTGTGTTTGTTTTACAAATTTAGAATACTGAGAATCTAAAATTATGGGAATCAAGAAGTATTTACTTCCTAACAGCAAATATAGTCAAATTCCCTTAGATATACCAATGACAGTGCTCAGTGCAAAAGACCTTTCATGTTCCCACAGTGATAAGAAAAAAAGCTTAAATACATGTAAACAAAAAATTACATGCTGAGTGGATACTTAGCTCTTCCTGGAAACTTTGGTTTTCAACTACGTCTTTCTAAAAAAGCCAGACATTCATGTTTTGACAGAAAACCCTTTTTACATTTGGAAATACCATTTGTTTGGATTACTGTAGTTTTTACTTTCATTACTATACCAAGAAACACTTACTGCTGACTCATCTTAAATGGTGTGTTTTTTATGACGGACATCTGGCAGCTTGCTGACTAACATGGTGCTCAGAGAAGCAACACAGTCTCCCTCCCAGCAGCCCACTGAACTGATGGGATTTCAGTACTGAGATGACTTTTTTACGTGCATAGACTGGCTACCAGCAAGGCTTTTGGGGTACTGTTGTTTTCAGTCTGCCAGGTTGGATAGCAGAAAGTTTTACTAAATAAGCGACGGGAAGTTTTACTAAATAGGACCGGTTATATTGTCTTTTCCTCAGGGACATTTCTGAGCTAAAGCTTTAAGACAACACTCTCTATATGCCTGCAATCTTAACATCTTCTCTTTAGATCTGCAGTATTTGGACCTATTATCTCTACTTCAATGTTCACTTCTGCCATACCATAAGAGCCCTGTGAACTTTTTCACTAATTGTTCTGTAACATCTATTTAGTTTGTAGTTTTTTTACATTATTATTTCATCTATAATTTTACAATGGCAGTTATGATTGAATGATTCATCATACTGTATATGTGTCATCTTTGTCTTTAATGTGTTTACCTCATTAGACCTTTCTTTTCCCTGCCCTATAATACAGCCTGATGCAGAAAGTTCTACAAAAAAATACCACTGCCACAGGTTAATTCTACTACGTTGAGACTGCGTGAAGGATACCTTGGATGGTCTTTGGTAGATGTGGGAGTTTTGGAGAGTATAAAAAGACAGAAGAGTCAAGGGTCTTACTTCTGTGATGGATGGCACCTGCTGTACTCTGCAGAACTGAAATAAACCTTTTTTAAGCTTTATTGTGCCATGTCATTGAGACTCCAAAGGACCTCAGATTGTGTGAAACTGGTCAATTCTAACCATTGTCATCAACTGACAGGATCATTGGGAGGAAAGAAAAGTTTTACCGGCAATGTGAAGGACAGATTCACTAGCTGGTACTTTCTAATTGAAATGGAAGCAAAATCTCATCCTTTACTTGTCTGTTTCAGCAGATCTGTAGACCTTCTCGAAGCTTAACATGATAGGAGCTCTGATGATAGGAGGTCTGGTGGTCCCAAAATTAAAGAATGATTTTAACTACTTTTCTATGTTCTATTTTTGATTTTTATATTGTGTTTGCATGACGTACTATTTTTTCATGGCCATGGCTTATACCTGACCTATGAATGGTCTGCATGACCAGCCATTTTTTGTGAGCTCACTGCTGAGTGAACACTGGTATGATCTATTATGGTGCAGCTCTTTTTCAGTGTTTTGAGTGTGTTTGGGTGTCTGCATCTCTTTAAAATCATGCACAGCGATTTCAAAAACTAAGTTCCTTTTATGTGTTTTTCTTTTCTTTACTTTTTGACCCCCTGACGTAAGTTTTTTTACTCTGTTCTGAGAAGATTTTGTGTGCGTCATGTCTGTGAACAAACCAACTCTTTTCACCCAAAATGTGTGAGGACATAAGGTTGAAACAGTTGATAAGTTATAAAAAGCTTGAACTGCAGAAAACTGCCAAAGCTTTGCACATCTTTCAAGAAGTGATCACTTGATAAATGGAGAAATGAAACCCAGACAAATAGAGAACAAAAGAAAATACCAATGGTTCCTAGTTACAACATATCAACTTCAAATTGAACTACGCTGTGTACTAAGCATAATCGGAAATAGAGGTTGGCCAAATGTCAACTAACTGCCATGCATAAGAGTGTGGAAATACATACTGGAAAAACTCTGGGAAAATGCATAGATCCCAACCTGCAGAGTTCCATCTATCTCTCCCCCCATATCCAAGCTGAGAAAAGCTCAAAGTGTTGAGGAGTGTCTAACTCAAAGATGTACAAGTGTCAGGGAGTAAATGATGAGATTTTGTTGAGGTCAGTTTAACTAGTAACCATGACACTGAAGTAATTGGGCTACCATTGTTCTCGGCTTCACTGAAACCCAAAACAAGGATGCTAGAAGGTCTTGTTGTTTACTAAACATTTGATAAAGCATGTATTAGCTGGTCATGAATCAATCAACAAGTGGTCTAAAGAACTGCCACATCCCCTGTTGGTTTTGACCCAATTTAAATGGGACAAGAAGGGTGTGTACATTTATGTGGCTGAAAACAATGACTGATTTCTGAGAAGACAAAAAAGATCTGACATGGTTGAAAGACAAGAATGGCTGTGGTTTTTGTCTAACAGAACTTGTTTCATTTTCAGATGCTCCACCACACAGCACCAGCAAATGCACTGTCATCGGACCAACATCAGTACATTGTGTTCTACCAGTTGGAAGAGAGAGGTATTCCTGTGAAGACACACAGTCCTTCCAACAGTCCTGCACGTCCAGTGTACACAGCTATGTCACCTGGCATCTCACTGCTCACTAGAGTTGCAAACCAACAGGCAGACTGAGTGAACAAGCGAGTGCACATTTTCCTCAAAAAGGAAGCCTTACATTAAAAAAAGACTGATAAGTGTGTTTGAACACCACAAATTTTCAATGGGATCCAAGTCAATACTTTGGATAGATTCATCTAAAATAATGACCTTTTGTTAAGCCACTGCTTTGCAGTTTTGCCACGTTTCAGATTACTGACCTGTTAGAAAAGGCCACACAGTGACTCAGCAAGTAGTGCTGCCACGTGTTAGAAACTGGGCTATTCAGGTGAGGGTTTGAATGCAGTTCAATTTGTGTGGATCTTATAGTGTACATAGGAATTATTTACATGTAATGCTTACCCCCAGGGGTGCCCTTAAGTAGCACGGGATGCTACAATGCTTATATGTGGAATAATAATTTTATTTACACAGCCTATATATGCTACACATTTTTGAAAATACAAGCCCTGGGAGACCATGCAAATGGTCCATTATGCTCCATTATGTCCAGACAGCTGCATTTGCTGCAATAAGACAACAGTTTTATTAATTAAACTGGGGTAAAGGACAATGCCAAAAAAGCTGATCTATATTATGACAGAGTCTGTGGAAGACTGCAAACTGTGGTGTTTGTGTAAGCTGTAATGTGCCCACAACCCATGGAATTTATTTTGCCTGATGTAATAGTCTTACCAGGGGCTTGTGGTCTGTAGATTGTTAATTGTCACCCCTGTCACAAAATTTCTTGACCCCAAAAATGACATCCAGGGGCTCTTTGTCTAATTGAATATAAATTGAATATAGTTATGCTCAGCGGTTGTGAGAATCTCAAGGCAAAACTGATTTGGGCTTCGTGACCATCAGGCTCCACATGGCTCATGGCTCATTTTGCCAATGACCTAGAGTGAAACCCAAGACCAAAGTAGCAGGGCATGGTTAGGTGCAGGCTGACTCAGATTCAACCTCCATCTTCAACAGTCTGTCATTTAGTGTGACTGTTGCCTTGTATGCTGGTTTCAACTTGGTGGTGCCTCTGACTTCAGTACCATATATTACATATTCATCCCAGCTTCCCATTCTGCCCATATTCCCTCCTCAGCCTGTGGTGATGCTGCTTCTATTGCCACACCTGTCAGGAGGTTGAACGAATATGCTTTTTTTCGTGCATACATGTATCAGATATCCCCTTTTCTTCCAATAATGGCAAACTACAGTGGCAAATTTACACACAACCCTAACGCAGGCTGTTCCTCATTTTTGTCTGTTAGCTTGCCTCATTCTATGATCTTCTGAATCAGTGCTAAGAGATGTCATCTCAAGCTTTATTCTGTGTTATTGTCTTCCACCAGTTTGAATGTGAAATTGGGCTCCACCAGTAGTTGGTGGGTCTGCTGCACCACACACAATGTGATCAAGAAGCATCTGTTCCAACTAGTTGCCAAAGTTACAATGCATGAACAATTTTACAATCTCTGAGGCTCTGGGGCTGAAGTGGTGTCTAGCAAAATCAATAACTGTTGTGTTTCTTGCATTTGATATAAATGAACATACTCTCAACTGTTTAATATTGAATAAAAGAGATGCCAACTGTTATGTACCACTGTCACTGTCATATATTTACTGACTTCAGACATGAGGTCACATTCTCTGTTGTACTAAAACTACAGACCTCTGGATACAGGGAGTATAATCTGTTACTCTTTATTTCTGCATATAAAAAATACTGCCTACCTTCTGATATGTTCTTTGAGGTACTAGATGTGCTTTTAATAATTCATTTGGATTGTTGGGCTGGGGTTTAAAACAGGTCAGACAGTTTGATACAATTTCCTCTTTGTCTTGTGTTATCCTTGGCTAATACATTACTTCATGGGCTTCATTACTTTTCTTGCACGTTTCTTTTCCAAGATGATTTTCATGTATTTTCTTCAGTGTTGCTTTCCTGAGTGCTCTTAGAATCACTATTCATTTACCTTTCCATACGATGCCATAAATTATAGTCAAGTCATCCCTGCAGTTTCTTTGCTCTTGCACATCTGGAGTACAATTTTTCTTTGCAGAGGCCAGCCATTCAAATGACATGTGCCACCTGTTTCGGTGTCCTGTCCTTCTCAGGCTCTATGAAAACTATTTGCGTTTTTGTACGTGCAGCAGGTAGTGCCTCAGTAACCATTCTCACATAAACTTCAATGTCTCCAGCTACTTTGATGTAAAGTGGAGCTTTTTCATCAGCAGCTCTGGACACAGTGTCAGCAGTACAGTACTCAGTCTTCCAGGAGTACACACTCCATTTCACCGTTCACTCTGCATCTTTTTAATTTTGTCATCATTCTTTAAATTCTGAGTGGGCAGACATTCAGAGGCTTCACAAACAGTGATATCAGTAGCTTGTGGTCAGTTTCCACACAAACATCTTGCCTGATACAAACTGGTGGAATTTTTTACTTGCAAATGAAGAACTTTCAGTTTGAGCATGTTTTCTTCCTATGTCCTTTATGGAACATAATACGTATGCCACTGGTTACCAGTCTTTTTCCACCATATTTTTGTAGGTAAACTGCTCCAAGGAATGTCTGAGATGTATCAACTGAAAATTTTGAAAGGCCTCATAATATGAAAAAATTTCAGGACCAGTTCTTCTGTGAGACCCTTTTTTTAGATCTTGCCATTCTATCTTGTCCATGATTCCACTCACATTTATTTATTTTCTTAACTTTTGGACGATTCTTTCAGAGAGGTTAGACATGAAATTTCCTAAATAATTTACCACTCCTATGAACCTCTGGACAATCATTTTTTGGCATCTTTAAAGATATATTTGAGATATAGTTTCAGTTGCAGGTACTTTCAATGGCTCAGGCCAAACACCATCCTTACCAGTGATATCTCCGACAAAAGTCAGTTCTTGCACTCCTTGTATACATTTATCTGTGTTTACGTTCACATTAGCTTTGCAAGCTGCTTCAAGTACTTGTCTAAGTCTGGCATCATGCCTCAAACAATTATGTAATTCATAGATGTATCAACACCTCAAGTGTGTTCATACATCAAATGAATGGTTTTGTGATACACTTGTTTAGCTGAGGCAATCCCCGATGGGAGCATCAAAAACTGGTACCTGCCAAAAGGGGAATTGAAACTGCATGAACTAGCATCATCTAGCTTCAGCTGCCAAAAGTATAACTGAGATTATTTCCCCACATGTAGAAAGTTTGAAATGTTAATTTCTCTAAGATATGATAAGATCTCTAAGATCCAGACAAATGTTTATTTTGCCATTTTTTTGTCTGCTTCTACAAGAGAACTAGCCCATTCTATTGATTCCTCAAATTTTGCAATTATTCCTAGTTTCTTCATTCTGTTATGTTCTTCTTTTAATAGCTTCTAAAGAGCAAAGGGAATCTTCCTGCAGTTTTTCCTTTAGAACATTATCAGGTATTCCACGCAAAATTTTATTTTTGATCAAAGAATCTGTCTACAAAAATCGCATGGATTGTTGGGGTTCTCCAGGTTGGATAAATAGTGATCAATTGTTAACCGCTTTTTGGGTGCAAGTAAAAAACTTATCCATCACATATGTAACATTTCTTTTGGGTGTGCAGTAGACCTCACACTTGTCCATAATCAGTTTTAGTTCCAAGTTGTCCCGCTCCTCAAACACAAAGCTGTTTTTCTAAAGCTTCAGCTTCAATGCAAAGATATAACATGGCTTCATTTTGTCCGGGTTGTGTTTAAATGGTCTCTGGTTTTTCAGCCACAATGCCAGTAACCAAAGTTTAGCAAAAGGTAACTGCTCCACACTCACTTTATAAGACTTACCTTTTTTCTTCATCTGGGATGTCATTAGCAGAAACACTCCAGTCTTTCCACACGTTGCTCCCAGGATCCGCTTTCCGCTTCGAACACGTCACCGTATCGAAGTGCTCACGAGTGTGAATTGTCTGTGATTCGTGCTCCCTCGGGCAGTGGAATTTGTACCCACCCGCTTCACCTGTTTTACGTCACTTGATCTGAGCCCTTTAGGAACTGGACAAGTATTAAGTTTTAGTCCAGGTTCCGAACAGTTTTTCATATACGACTTCAGGATAGGGTTGGGTTTGGATTTATTTTCAAATAGCTGAAAATTAATTTTTATTACATTATGTTTTTAACTGGGATGGACTGACATCCATCCAGTATCAGTTTCATAACATAGTGGCCATTGCTTCCCAGGTAGGTTTTGAATTACTGTCACCATACTTATGACAAGGGATAACAAAGATGGATGGATGAAAAAGACTGTTTTCTCACTCAGGAGCAGTTTCATAGCTTAGCGCTCATCGCTTCCGAGGCTCCAGACCTGCCCGAATATATTAAGGGATTAATGGAAGAGCATAAGAATGGATGGATGGGTTATGTTTCATTTTTATTGTAAGAAATTGGTAACTAATTTTGCCTGCTTGTTTGTTTACTCTTGTCTGTGTGTAATAGAGCACAAATAGCTATCTGGCTGCAATGGACAAAATAAAACTAAAATTCACAAAAGGAGAACTACAAAAAACACCAACTAAGTTGAGGGCACCTTTGTTATAGAAAAATGATGACTTAGTGGCAACAACACAAAAAGTCAGCGTAGCAAGCAAGTAGCAGCAGCAACTGCAAGAGCACCTTGTACAAGGGCTAAGGGTCGACCAGAGGACAATAGCACTGAACCCGGCAATGGCAGAATAAATTCTGTTCATCTACAACTCCTGCTGATGGAGAGCTTCATTACTGTAAACAGTCGTGGAGTGCAATGTTTTTTTTTACAGTTAAGTCCAGTTCATTGAGTTTGTTTGACTGTTCAGCCTTGTTCATTTGGCAAAGATAACTGGCAACTAGTGTTCCTGTGTCAAGTCCTTCAGGGTTTGATGGTTACTAACTGGTAAGATAAATGGTTTATAAACATTATCTGTTGTGCTTTGCTCATGAGCTGGTGTGTCTTATTCAACTCTGTAGGCAGGCTACTGTTTACTATCCCACATTAAAACACAGCCCATTACAGCATGATATTTATTGCCTTCAAGATAATCAGTTCCAGAAAAAAGTATAATACATTCTTGCTTGTTAGTGTAATGCCTAAAGTTAGTAAAACCTACGCGTACACCTGTATTTTGCTTATACTGACAGCTTTTCACTGGGCCTACTGCGACTATTGGTTCGGTTCTACTTTCAAAAATATCAGTTTTTTTAATGCACAACATTTTCTCTCTATAAACTCAAGTGCACAGCAGCAGAGCAAAGTGCTATAAAACCAAATTTATGACGACGGGTCTCTGAGTATTTTAGTCACGTCTTCTTTATACATATATTTAAACAAGTGCATATGCTGCTGCGTGTTCTTTACATTTATTATATGAACACAGGACAGCACACCAGCTCCTAGCAACACTCCATATCCGTATTTACACATTGCATCACTACGTACTGGGTTTGGGTCAGGTTCATGTTTCAAATTTGGCAGCACAATTTAAGTCAGGTTTCAAGATCTCATTTATGGGCCAGGGACGGGCTTCATGTTCATGCTCATGCAGATCTCTAGGCCAGACAACCATGCTTGCTGCAGTAAAATTTTATTAATATGACAATCCCTCGGTATTTGTCTCAGAAAACGAATAGGATACCAAATGCCAGGTACTGAAAGCATATGTTTACATACTTTTTTGAATAAGCACATTTAATATTGGATCATTTTGATCAATAAATGAATGAAGAAGTATAACATTCTGTGTGCTATTTGTTTTAGTAGCTCCTCTTTATTTATATGACTTAGATAAAAATCTGATCACGTTTTATACCAAATGTAGCCAAAATGTAGAAAATTATAAAGGGTTTACAAACTTTCAAGCACCACTGAAAACAAATAAGCATCTCTGCAGATAACAGTCATGTATTTAAACATTCACAACAATGCACAACACTCCCTATAGACTAAGCCAGATTCACTTTTACACAGAGCAAAAGCATCGCGAGATACCAGTAAAACTCACTGTGTTTCTTTGCTATGCCATTTTTCAAAATGTCCTTGTTATCATGCAAAAATGGCTTGCATTTCTGTGGCCTACCAACAGTTGTCAGTAAAAATGCGCTTGGACAGACTAAAACCAGAGCACTCAGAGTCGATCAATACAGCTCACTTGCCCCATGTTCACCACCCGTGTCTAACTTCAACTTCTCTAGTACAGACATACTGTACAATCAGTATAGCATTGAGGTTAACTGTGATCTGTCCTGCACAGACCTCTTTGAGGTTCAGAGTAACCTTAATTTCTCCAGTATACTGCAACATATTGTCTGACAATAACTTTAACGTTAGCTTCTCGTGCATAGACCGAACTCCTAATATAACTTTAACCACTCCTGTATAAATCTACAGGTGTCACAATTTCAAGACTCAATAAGAATCAAGAATAATTTATTTATGTTGATCTTTATAGCTAGTATACAAGGGAGACCGAAATGAAGCTCCTTGGGTCTACGGAATACAGAATATGAGTACAGAATATGCAGAAAGCAAATTTAGAGAAATAAATAAACATAAAGATAAATTAAATAAACAAATATTTTTGTTATTATTTTTGTCATTTTTACTGGACTGTGACACATCACACCTGTAGCGTCCACCTGTTCAAAAGAACAGTACTTATGTACTTATGTACTTACAGCCACTTTCAGGGTAATTTGATGATATATGTGTTATTACTACAGTATTCTCTCAATTTATACATCTAATTGGTTTGTAAAAAGTTAGTGTAAATCAAAAACATGTAAATCAGCACAGCTATTTTCATGATTTATTATGTGAAAAATAATAATGCTTCATAGCCCATCCAAAAGCCCCCAAGCAAACATTCCCAAATAAAGTAATTCCTCAGTATCCGAATCTAATTCCTATTTGGAAAGGTGTCAGATACTGAATTTGTCTGATTCTGGACACCTATTTCCCGCATTTTATGAGAAAAAATAAATAATGTGCTCCCAGCCCATCGGAAAACACCTATATAACTATCAAACCATGGTTTCAGCGTGATAAACACTGTAAACACCAGTTACATAATTAGAACACACAATTTTGTCATTAATTTGCATGTTTATAAATGATGGCGCATTATGTACAGCGCCAGACATGCCCCTCCATAGTGTCACTGGGTTAAACATGGGAGAGGAGAGGACAAATGTGCAGGGTTTGCAGTGGGAGATCGGTGAGATGTTGAATAAAGGGAATAAAGACATTTGTCAAAGTAACCTGTCGCATCCACCTCTTTGTTTCAAACAACAGCCGACATTTAAATAAATGGGTTTATATTTAAAAAATGAATCATGCAATATATATAGTAATGCAGTGTATTTGGGCAAAGCGAAACAGGTGGAAACAGCTGATAACACCCATGCACCTGCATATCCACAATAGAGTTTATTACAATGCATACAGTATTACTTTATTACAGTAAACTGTACAATACTGTACAGTTTTTATTTGTGAATTTTTTCATTTATTTAACTTTTTATTCAAGTTTTGTTTTTTATTATGGATCAACTTTGGATAAAAATTTGTTATAGCAACAGTTCCATTCAGATACCGATATATAACTATTCATTTTCAAGAGCCGTTAGCAAAAATTTAGATATAGAGAACACAGATCCCGAGGAATTTGCTGTACCACTAAAACACTACAAACACCTTATAGTGCAAACCCAGGGGATCATTGCGCAGCACACACACCTGTACACACACATGCACATGGCTATTGTGCTGGTAATTGCAATGAGGTGGCCTGATATGAATTAAACATCTCCTCACATTTGTATCAAACAAAGCCAAATTTATTTTGAGTGCATGATATTGTGTCATGTTAAAATTTTTTGATTTTTTTGACCTTTTCTTTGCTGGAGGGTGTGGTATTGAGTAAATCAAAGCCTAAACTGAGTCGTGGTACTAAAAATCCAATCGTTCTAGCAAAAACATCTAAATTGAGACTACAAGAATTGAGGGATGCCTGTAGATGACTTTTCACTTTCTAACCCTGACAGTCCTGGGTAACTCATCTAATACAATATAATACACAAAAATAATACACTGTGTTGTTACATATAGCATGGTGTAACAAAATATGTTCTTGAAAACAATGAGAGTAACACTCAAACTGAACTGAACACTTACAAAACTGTGGCTAGACTGACTGAAAACATGCTAAAAGAAATCATGAGAAGCATAGGCCAGCTACACAAATATGGTCCTTCTTGTCACTGACCACACTGTAGCTACCATAATACCAGGCCCTGATATGGCATAAAACGAGGGTTTTGAGGATCGGCAGTGGGACAGTCAATGGAACCTTGGAGGCTGGTGTCATCCAATGAGTCTACCTCAGCTGCCCAGACTCTGTTTGTATTTGGGAGGGGCTATCGGGACTATGGGGTATGAGGGACAAAAGGGAACTCAAAGCCCCATTAACTCAGTGCCTCATAAAAAGATTTGTATCAATGCAGCCACAAACACGATCATTGTTGCTATAGTTTAAAGGGCAAAAGTGCCCCAAAAATCATGACCCTGCACCCCAGTGACCTCTCTCCTCTTTTTCTTGCTACACTTCAGGTTTCAGTTCTGTGATGGGGATTGTAGAGAAGTTTAGAGCGGTGACTGGGTGGATCGAAAAGACCCGAAGAACTGAACTCAAGTGAAACACTCACTGTTTGTGCTCACAAGGTTTTCCTGGAGTGATAGAAATAATTAAAGCATAAGAACTGTGAGTTATTAACTAGGGGGGAATGGGTCGTGGTGTTACATCTCTACATCATGTTGGAAACAAATGAGTGAGCAGCTGAGAGGAATTATGATGTTAGTGATGATAGTGAGACAACATTAGTAATCAGGAATTGTTTGCAAAATATAAAAGTTAACAAATATGAACTTATTTCAGTAAGTTCAGATTTTAGACAATAAAACAGTACAGGCTTATGTGATTGGAACATTTGTTTTTTGAAATACAAGGCAGAAACATTTCCAAGAGCAATAGAAGCAATTGAAGAAGAGCACACTGCTGCTAAACAGTTGGCAGCCACAGTGTGATCCAGTGGCCAAAGCCTCCATCCACGAGGGTAGGGAAATCTCCACCCTAGAGACTCACATCTCTTCTGCCAGCGCCTCGTTTCCACGAAGCCAGAGGCCAGTTCTAGGAATGAGCCTCTGCCCCAAGTGCAGCCAAATGCAAGGTGGTGGCCATTATCTGCCAGTGCAGGATTGCGCTACATCTGTGTGGGGTCTGCTTCCCTGAGCACAAAGGTTTCTGTTCTGTTGTGTTTTTTCTCCTCAGTTTGGCTTTACGGGGCTGTCCTTGCCTCATTAATCAAAATTTAAAAAGAAATGAGCAAATCAGGAGGCAAAGGCAGAAGCAGACACCGAACCGCTGGACTCTTTTGAGTTTGAGGTCACATATGAAAATTACAAAAAAAAAAAAAAAAAAATCACAAGACTGAGCAAGGTAACTGTTTTTAAAAAAGAGACAAAATGATAAATGATACCTTTAATGCTGTCAAAGAATTAACAGAGGGTATTTTTGGTGAACAAATGGGCTTAAATATCATTGCTCAAAGAGGGTAAAAAGAAGGAGAAACTGACAGAAGGCACAGTACAGTAAAAATTACTCATGATGTTTTTCGGGTATTTTACAAACAACTAACTAATGATCGTTTATTATGTACAAAAGTGACGACTGAGGTATTACTTGAGAAACTGCCTTTGCGTTGACACGTGGATCGCTCCAGAGTGTATTGTTGGCAGCCGAGGATACAGAGGTCTAGTTCTTCACAGCAAATGGCTGAATGTCTCGAACCCCTGGGCATCCACTGATTCCAGTGTCTATCAAAACTCTACAGCAGGATGTGCAGACGCACAGAAAAAAGGCAGGGGTTCTTCCCCATGCGTGAGTCCAATGAGGCTGTTATATGGGGACGATAACATGCAGCATGCAGTACATTATCACTAATCTTGTCATTCTGCGCCTGTGGCTGGTATGTGAGGCAGGATATGAGCTGCCGTAATCCTCCCGCGATAATTTTCCTTACGATGAATATGCAGCAAAAACACCTAACAGAGTATGAGTTATAAACATTACCTTCTACTACATGTCACCTAATTTTATGCCTCTTGTGTTCTGTGCAGTGAAGCATACACTTTTTGGTGCAGTTTGGTGCAGTCCCTTCAAATAGTACAAAACACAAATAAAGAAAAGACAATATTAACAAAAACATTGCTATGAATGCATTAAGTATATAGCCCTACAATATCGCTTGATAGGGAGTTAGTTTAATTTGTTTACTTTGTCAGTGTTATTGTTGTTGCTGTTGCTGTTGTTGCTGTTGCTGTTCTGTTTGCAGAGGGCCCGGGGTAGGACTTTCTTCTTCACAAAGAGTTTCTGCAGGAAGCAGTCGCTTACAGACATGGGAAAATAGTTGTAGATGAAATACATGAGGCCCACCCCTGGGCCAGCATAGTAGCGCACCTTGGGCTGTGGTGACACTAAAGCATCAGCAATGGTGTTGATCACAGGGGTCAGGTCCTCCTTGGCTGTCTTGGCATATGCCTGGAATAGTTCCTTGGTTTCCAGCATGTACTCTTCACCGTACTCCTCTAGTAGGCCTGGTGGCAGATTCTGAAGCAGGTGCTTGTATTGGTGCTCCCAGTACTCAAAGTTGCTGGACTGTCCTATTGGTGAAAAGAGGCTGTCATTACTGTTATGGATTCCTTTCATTTGGCTCTGAAACATAAGTGCACATTTAGAAATATAACTACATCGCTGGGCCCTTTTTGTACATATTTATTCGAGTGTTCATTCCACCTGAGTTTCACAGCTGAACAACAATCAAGCGAAGCTGATATTTCATGTTAGCACAATTTTTGTGAAATAAAAATCAAGGTCAGTCAGGGAATCTTGCATATACACTCAATTCTCATAATAATGGGGTTTCAAGCAATAAAAAACTGCTTAACAAGCTTAACAGCTTAACAAATTATATACCCTTTTATAGAGCAGGCTTAACATCCAACATAGAAACATTTTTATCAAATACCTGGTCATTTTACTTCCGTGGATATTTGATCTGTACGTGAGCTTATATCAGCTTTTGTCAAATATTTCGGAGCAGAATAACACACTTAAACCCAAAAGGCTTTAGTTCCTCAGTGGTGTCAGTGTTAGTTTGGTAATTATTCCATAACAAAACTAAATAGAAACTTCCAACTTGCTATCATAGTGGCAGTTTCAGCCAGTCAGAATCAAGACCAAGAAAAATCTAAACTACAGCTGAAACAGCAAAGTGATCACAATTCATTTAGTGGATCCTTTTCCTCCAAAGCAACTAACAATATTAAGCTGCTCAAAGTTGATTCATACATTCATACATTAATGTCATTTTTACAGCATCGACTTAAGCTGTAGCCCATGATCAGGGAATTTACAACAGCAAATGTGATTCAAACTAATGTGTTCTGGCTGGAGCATGTTGGCTCCTTAAAGTAACTTGTATCGCAATAATTTAAATATATAAACAGCTTTAGTAAGACGAATACCCCTTCACTAGTGTAAATATAGCCTTTATCTAGTGTTCAGAAGAAAATGATTAAATGTTAAACATTTCTCAGTAATGTTTCAAGGCACATTTGACCCCACAGCGTCGGCATACTTTGCTGATCGAAAGACATAACGAGTGATTTTGTGAACTTTATTTCTTTATTTCATAAACATCTTTGAACAACATTATTAAAATATCTTTGTCTAGGGTGTAACCAATTTGTATAACGGTGAAAATGTTAAAAGAGAAGCCATGAAATAATAATTTTGTTCCAAATGCTATAAGATCAGGTCACCTCACAGGTCTGCATGTTGGAAATTTTCTTTTCATTCTTTCCTAATAAAGAAATGCTGTTGGTCCAGCTTTAGTATTTTAAAAGGAGTTGAAGCTCAGTTTGCCTGCATGATGTACAATTTCTAACACACAGTCTGACTCACTATGCCTCAAAGGTCTGTAACTGTCTAAAAGGAAACACTAGAGGAATTAGGAATGCGGCGCATTGTCCTCAGCTTTGGTGTCCCTGGAACATGCAAAACCATGTTGGAACATGGTGATGGAGTCCACTCAAGCTGAACTTGCACATTGCTGAACACATTTCATTGTCATCTCCTGAAATCTGTACCACTCACACCCCGCTCCCTAACTACTGCACACATTCAAGTGGGACTCCATGTGAGAGGCCTCCCCAGTCTGATCTCAAACTTGTTCCATCAGCACCTATTCAGTTAAATGTCATGGATCACATTATGTTTCCCTTTGAGGCCTGCTGTGCCTGCGGTCAAAATCCAGTACACAAATCAGTTAATGATGATAAATTGAGTAGGATAAAATAAAGTAAACAATGGCAAAAGATTAGTTTATCTAGACAGTTAAAGAGTGATTGCTTAAAGCAGCTTGCAGATGTGCTCAGAGTCATAGATGGCACATGCGAACAAAGTCAACTAAAAACAGAATGTATCTGTCTCATCGCTGTTTCCTGGGCAACCGGTAAATGGAAGGCACTATACCTGTCTTTATCATACAACAGTCCCATGTCAATGTACCTGTTCCTGTCAGCTGAACAGATGAATCCAGCTGACAATGTCAAATAATGCATAGCTTTCCTGCATTAAAGAGCTCTGTAAAGTCCAGGAGTGAGGTAGATAACAGCAGAATCTTTCACTGCATTCACATTTTATCCTGTTACATAGCTTGATATTTATTTTTTGGCTTTTCGAATCTCCTCTGACAACACGGCGGATCTCCAGAGATCATTAAATAAGGCCTGAACAGTTCTACTCTAAAACAGTGTTTTCATAGTTAGTTATACCCTGAAGTGCTGATGCCCAGGGCAGACAGGTGGCCAGGTGGTCCAGGTCAGTCCTACTTGTGTGATGGCCATGGCCTCAGAGAAGTTTATTTTCTCTGCTTTCACTTCAAACTGGAATATTTGTTTTCCTTTCCTTCATTTTTAACTGGCTATTTCATCCTCATAAAGTACATTGTTAGTGACACTGTTATAGCTTTTATTTTTTTTAACTTTTCTTTGCTCTTTTGTTTGCTTTGCCCCTGTTAGTTGTTGTTCTTACTTAAATATACAGTACTATCTGTAACCCACTGAACATGCTGAGTCTGTAACCCAAGTTTAGTGGAACTTATTCTTGGATCCTGTTTCAAACTTTTCCTCAGACCGCACCCACCTGTCTTGTAGGCCGAAGGAAGGATGGTGGAGACCTTGACACCCCAGGGCTCCAGCTCATGTCGAAGGGTGTTGATGAAAAGGTTGAGTGCTGCCTTGGAGGCACCGTATGCTGCCAGGCAGGGAAATGGCTGCTCACCTGTGGAATGGAGCATGTGCCATGTCACAGTGCAACATAATAAAACACAACGTAGACATGCATTGCAGTCCAAGCAAAATGATCAGTAGCATAGCAAGCTTTTGAAGCTCATAGTATAGCATGATATAACACATGACAGAACAGTGAGAAACTTGTTTGACATAATGGGAGTCTCTGTAAGTGTTACTTTTTATGAAACGTATACTTATGAATACTGCATCTATATATAAGGTCAAAACTTCGCCCAGACTCTAACCACAAATTGTGAAGTGGAAGATCTGGCTGAAAAGGACTAGTACCACGAGTACCACATTTATATATGTCTTGTGGTATGTTGAAAAGCCAATGTATTATTTACAATATGCCTAACCAGTATTTCCCCTAGGCAAAAATGTAGAAAATATAGGGTTGAAATATCAGATATTAGTGTAGCACCCTCACTGGTTTAGTACTAACTCAGTCTACAACTGTAGCCCAGAGTCACAAACCACATGTAATTTAGAGCAATCTGTTCACCTGAATCACATCTTAGAACTGTGGGAAGAAAGCCACAAAAAGGTGGAGAGAAAATGTAAAGTGCACAGCGTCTGCAACAACAGTTTAAGCTTTGTTTCTTACAGTACTTTATATCGGTTTAGTATAAAAATGAAAATTAAATTAATCTATTCATCTCTGTCTTTGTCAACTATAATTTACAGCAAATATGTTCTCAGTTTTTTAGGTGTAATATAGATTATAACAATGCATTTATTACATTTCTGCGCTATTTTAATGCAAGTATACACATGGTATTGCAAAGCACTCTTCATTTTCTCCTCAAAATGTGTGTAGTTTAATGAAATTTATGTATTGTTTTAACAAATGTTTTCAGGCATTTCTCAAAGCAATACACACTTTGCATGCATAAATTTAGTTTGCTAAAATTTTTAATTGTAAAATTAAAACACTGGAAGCGTGAGAATATCCTTCTTTTCGAAAACAAGCTTAAAGCAAAAGCAAGAGTATGTTAGTTATAGTCACCGACCGAGTCCTTATAAAATTCGCGTTTGCATAAGTGCTGGGGCCCACAGTGCAGCATAAAGTATAACAGTTTCTTCATCATGTTCCTATTTACCTACTACCTGTATTTTAGGGGTGAATGTAACTGGCCCACCTGGTTTTTTAACATGCTATCACCTGAATTTTATACAATTCCCAAGCAAACATATTGGTTCAAAAACCTGCAATGGAATCACGAAATCATGATCTGCAAAATGGTTTATTTAAAAAGAAAAAAAAATTGCAATGAGCACATCAGTATCAGAAGGTAGCAGAACCCAGCAGTGGAGGTGTCCAGTCACTTCAAAGGAGCATTACAAAACTGCGGCACAATCGTTTCTCAACCGTTTGTTTATAACTTTAAAAGTAAAAGAGTGCTAAAATGAGCCAGAAACAAATGCTTTCAATCATTTCCCTTAAAATAATAAATGGTTTGCAATATCTTGTGTCAGTTAATGATAGCATACAGATCTGGCCTGAATCTCCTGAACGCTTAGGGGTGGGTGGACAACTCCCCCAGCAATAAGTTAACATGACTTAAATTGCTGGCATATCTTATCCAGCTGAACAACAATGTCAAATGCTGCTACCACAGAGGTCTCAGGATATTCAGCAAGGTTGTAATTATAGGATAAGAGCGGGGAATGAAAAAAGTGACTATGACTGCATTTCAACTGAGCACACGAGCAGCCTAAGAACAAAAAGGAAAAAAAAAATATTAGAAATACTTTTGGAAGTTTGAGTTTTAAATATGCCATTAATCGAAGCACTATAACCTATCAGCACCTTCATTTCACAATTAAAGAAACAAAACTCATCATGAAATTACAGAGGAGAGACTCTGGTTTAAATTCCAAAATAGCAAATAGTCATGAGTTATAAGTTTAATTATAAATTTCCCAAAACTGATGCCAGTAGTGTTTAACAGAGCACTGCAAATGTATTTACCTGAAGGGCTAGAGATTGTCACAATCCTTCCCTTGGATTGCCTTACAAGTGGCAGGAAGGCCTTAGTGACATTGAGAGTTCCGAAGAAGTTGACCTCCATGCAACCTCTGTAGTTGGACATAAGTGAGAGTTCGGCATCTCCAAAGTTCACACACACCCCTGCATTGTTCACAAGTCCCCAGAGGCCTGAAGAAAAGGAAATGAAGAATCATCAATGTTAAAGAAATGAAAACAAGTACACATCTAGCCTTGGCAAGTCCCTAGACAAACCGGAAGCTGCTGCACTTAACCCCTAGATCTTGCATGTCTTTGAGAGCCCGCGTTCTGCAAGCTTTACAATACAATTTAAACAGTGCCACATTCTGCATGAATGCCAAACCCAGAGCCAGATGTCATCCCCTGAAGGACCATCAAAAGAGAAGGTCACACTGCCAGGCAACAGCATGAGGGCTTTAGCAGAGGCGTGGAAATTGATTCACTCAACTCAATAGGATGCATCTTATTCCAAAGTTTTCACCCCAGTTTATTGATATCAGAACTACTGATCTAGGAGATGCCAATGTGTTCATGAAAAAGAGAGTGTAGGAAAAGAAATAACCACAGTATGGTGAAGAAGAAGGAAAGGGCTCTGGACATTTCTCTTCTGAAAATAATTATCCCTTGTTCACATGGAAATAGAAAAGCCAGACAGTGAGCAAATAAAACACAGACATGGCAGCTGTTCTATCAGCCAGACTAACTTTGAAAAAAATTATCCAGCAGCAGCAGCAGGGGCATATGATAGCATGTGATACATTTTCAAAACCTACATAACCTTCAAGAACCAGCATCTGGTAGTGAAGCACAATGACTGGTGACCAATGGCCAATTCCAGCCACATTCCCTGCTGCGGGTGTAGTGCTATTCAGCATAGCAATTTAGTACTAATATGTTTACCTTGTTTACGTTTCCATAACCTGTGAAGTAGTTTTATTATTTCTGACATACAAAATTAGTTAAAGTGTGGTAGTTAAAATATGTGTGACAGAATAAAGGTTTAGGATGTCATATCACAGGAGGTAAAAGGTTGTTCTTTGAAAGTCATAAAAATCATCTAACAATACAAAAGTGAGAAAAAGTGAAGTATCCTCTACAGTGGTACTGGTCGTTGGAAACCCCGAGGAGATCTAAAAATAACTGCAGGGTATTGTGGTCGACTTTGTCCCATCTCACCAGACAGCTTCAGTGAATCAATGGCACAACCAAGCTTGTGGTCAGCCACCCCATTAATATTCCATTTGCCTCAAATCCTACACCTCTCCCACTAGCCTTTCCATTGGGCATCCATTGCCATTGACAGAACCTTTAAATCAAAATAAATAAAGAAACCTGTCACTTTATGATCCCACATACAAGAAGTCCAATATTTAAAGTCCAAAGGTTCTGGGTTTCGGCTTTGGTGGTGTGCAGTCAGATCTCTCTCTCGAGAACTGCTGAAACATTCTCAGTCTTCAAGAAGTGTCTCCTGATCTCTTGTCTTCGCCATAAACTTGCACTACATTATCTGCTAAAAAAGCATCCCTTATTAATACAATGATGTGTGTATTAGTGTGTCTGTATGAAACCTTTTTCTTTGTGTGGGTATACTGTATCTGTGTATTTTTATTTTCTGGTCTGCTGCATTTTTTGTCTTGTGCACCTCTGTGACTTTCTTACACAGAAGTCCAGTAGGCAATCGGACGCTTCTCTCTTCTCCTGCAGAATATGCTTGCCACACCCAGAAAACCACCAGTCTCACACACATAAAATAGTTTGCTTAAACAGCGAATGAAAAGGTCTGCTGGGAATAAATGTGCAATAACTAAAAAGGGTAAACGAAAAACTTAATCTGAAAAAATCCGAATAAGTAAAATCAAATATTTGCAAAGATCCTGTAGAACAATAAAATATATTTCTAGAAAAATCAACAGCTCTATCTTCCCGTTGCTTCTCTGACAATTTTTATAAACAGGATATTTTTCCCTTTTCCTGTGCAGTGTATCACTAGCAAACATGTAAACTAGAGTGCAGAAACATTTTTGCCTCTTTGTAAACTTCTGTCCAATTAAAGAAACAAAACATTTCTTCTTGAATTTGCTTTGCATAGTCTCTCACTTTACTCTGTGCTGCAGTGCATGAGAGATAAGGGTGGCACAGGCGACCAGGACCAAAGGTGCAGTACCAGTGCTATGCTGAAGGCCAAGCTGTCCAACCATCTCACCTGGATGGTATACATTACAAATCCACCTTTCCTATTTATTTTATATGCTGGCTTCGAAAGAGTTTCGTTACCCTTGCAGAGTTAAGTTTGCCGATGACATGATGGTGGCGGTAGACCTGATGAAAAACAGTGATGAGGCTGCTTACTGGGAGGATGTGCAGAACTTGGGGAAGTGGTGCAGTGTCCATTATGTGGCTCCCAGTATCAAGGAAATGAGATCTAATTGTTGACTGCAGGAAAAGTGTAAACATCAAACACAATCATATCCACATCAATGTTGGAAAAGTAGAAACAGTCAAATCACGGAGGACCTCTTGTGGTCCCTCAGTACTGTGGCCAGGGTAGGGAAAGTGCAGCAGCATCTGTTTTTTCTGAGGAAACTGTAGCAAGCCAAAGTGTTTCCCAGGCTGCCATTTAACTTCTACTGCTGCACAGTTGAAAGCATCATGACTTACTGAGAGCATTGCAGCATGTTATGCCAACACCCCCAGCTCAGACAGCAATGTCCTGCAAAGTGGCATCAAAACTGCTCAGGATGCCATCAGTGCTCCCAGCCTACCCAGATGCTTTATGTGCAATATTTCTCAAACACTGCTGTGTGTATATGCAATATTTCAAATCACTGCTTATTTTTACTGTTTGCCACTCATTTCTTTAGTTTTTGGCTTCATTGTATTTTTATTGTGCGTAATTTCCTATTAAATTTGAACCCTATACGGACTTGCACCTTTCTGGATTTGCACTGGATGATGTTAGTCTCAACTTAGATTGTTTTACATTTATGTGTACGATACAATATATTTGTGTGTTTTGCAGTAATACATATTGTGTGTTTATACGCAGCATCACATTTTAGGTGTAGAAACTGAATTTTCTTATATTCATATAATGCAAGTAAAAATGAACTGAACTGGATTTAACCAAACTGAAATACTTTAACCATTTTTTGTGGTGCACCATACTTGCAAAGATAAATATACATGGTGTTCTGGTCCACTGTGTTTACAGAGAACCATCCACTCGACAGTACGTGCAGTGTGTTTGCAATGATATTTGCTGCTGTGGTATTCCATGCATGTGACTATGTGTCTGCCTAACTTTGTGGTGGTTTTGCACATATGCATGCTCTTGGTGTAGTGGTGTATGTCCTATTGCATCAAGATTTGTGGTCCTATGAAGGGAAATGAGTTTGTTTTAGGGAGTGAATAATTGGCTGAATATATAGAGTACTGTGCAAAAATCTTAGGCGTGCAACTTGACTGTGTGTTGAGAAGTACAGGTAGATTCTTATCTACCATCAGGGAGGTTTCTCATTGGTCCCAAATGACCTCAGACACCCAATCTCAGTCATACAGAACTATCTTCAGCCAAAAGAAGGAATCCTGCAACAGCTGGTATGGTCCCCACAGGGCCCTGATCTCAACATGATCAAGTCAGTCTGGGAGGACATGCAGAGACAGTCAAAGTCTGCAGAAGAACTGTGGCCAGTTCCTCAAAATGCTTGGAAGAACCTACCAACCTCTACCTTAAACTGCATGCAAGTTTGCATAAGAGAATTGATGCTGTTTTAAAGACAAAGGGTGGTCCCACCAAATATTGATCAGATTGAGGTTTTTTTTGTCTACTGCACTTTTTAGAAGGTTTATTGATTAATAAGTATTCATGGCATTATTTCTGGAACCATCCTCGCTTTATAGCATTTTCCCCACAGGTGCCTAAGAGTTTTGCACAGTACTGTAAATTTGTGTCACAGAGTAAGATAAATTGCTGTTCTTGGGTGGGTGAGAGTGAGCCGTGAAGTTAGTGTGTGGGTGTCTTTCTGAGAAGGAGAAGGTGAGTCAAAGGCTGTGTCCAGGAATAAGTGAGAAAAAGCGCAAGTCTGAAAACTGAGTGACATAGCACATGACCCCAGAATGTACGTCAGATTTCCCAAATTTCTCCCATTGCTTAATGGCTGCGTCTTACGCAACTTATACATGATGTTTGTAAGAAAAATTATCCGGCATGCGCACAAATGCTATTACAGGCAACTAAATGCATCTCTAGCATTCCCCAACATTTCATTTGGAACTTCTGTTCTCACCAGCTAAGGATCTATTAATGATTCAATTTAGAACGAGAAACCAAATTTAGTAATTATTTCTTCTTGATGTATGTAAATTAAGTTTCTCACCATTCAAATTTCGCATAATCATTTGTTTGATTTGCAAGTTTCACTAAAATTTGGTGTTCCCAGCAGCAAGTAAGTTCCCAATGAGCAGCCAATTGTTGAGTAATGTGCGCTATACACATACAGTACGATGTAGACACGTATTAGTAGAAAAGAAACCTTGTTGTGTCAGTAGTATTAAGAATCTGTGTGCCCCTGTAATTTAAAAAAAAGCTGAACATCTCACCTCGTAAGCCCAGTTTGGCCTTGGTTCTGTTCAGGGCCTGCTCAATCTCCTGGGACTGGGTGATGTCCATCTGAATGAGAGTGAGCCTCGAGGAACAAACTCGCTGCAGCTCACGAGCCCCTTCCCCGCTAAGATCAAGAACGCTGGCAAACACCTCAAACCCCATTGCGTCCAGCCTCTGAGCAGCTGTCTTTCCGAAGCCGGAGTCACAACCTGCACATAACAGAGCACATAAAGCATTGAAAAAGTTCATAAAGTAAGAGCAGATTTCAGCTACAGACAAGTGGCTAAACCTCATACAGATCATTTTAATATATACAGATTAATATGTACTACTTACTCATGTAATAAAAAGTAGTTTGTTGTAATAACAATGTATTTTTATTCCATTTTTATTATTTCACATATATTCTTCATGTTGTAGTTATCGCTTGTCTGTGATTAATATGTTTCAATTTGTGTAGTCTGTTACAAGCCGCTCTTGTTTAAAAAATCCAGCAGAGTCTTGTGCAATATTTTGTTCCTTGTCAGATCCAAGTAACTTTTTAGACAGCTGGCTGTGTCTGCAGAGTCCTAGCACACATTGTTCTCAGCTCGGACCTCTAGACTTCACGGCTGCAGCCGTGAATGTGAGTATGCTTTGCTTGGAATGTTAAAGATAGACAGATATCGTTCACCTTAGAATGAACAGCAGTTTGATCTTGATAATTTTGGACCATCCCTGACAGAAAACATCCAAAACAAACAAAAGTATCATAAATGAGTATGATTTTTTGAACACGATTGTCATTGCTAGGATGCCATGTGTTCATGAATGATTTTCATTTTTAACCTTGATGCTGTGTTTTGACTGTATGGAGTTTTTGTTATTGAATCCTCATAACACACTACGTAGGCTCCAGTGTGCCGATTTGCCAAAAGCTCTCACAACAGTCCTGTCTGGACATATCAAAAACACACATACTGTACAATGAGAGATCAGCACCACGTAAGTGATTTTAATGTATTTCCAGTGAGTGGAAGAGTAACTTTTCCCTTTTGTTTCAAACACACACTATTGCACTCAATGTTTACAGGTGCACATTATTTTCTAGCCCCATTCTGATCCTCAGCTTTCTAAAAGTTGTCAAAGGAGCAGAAAAAAACTATGAGTTCAAAGCAAGTTTAGAAATAAAAGAATGGATTACACAAGTTTGTCATTAGTGCAGTTTTATCTGAAGAGAAATTCATCTCATTTTAAACAATTTTAGAAAATATCCTGTCTAGATAAGTCTCTATTACAAGAAGACAAGTGTCACTTTCAAATATCTGATTTAATTATTCTTTTTCCCATGAAACAGAAGTAGCTTTTTGAATTTTGCTCTTCTTTTAGTACTTTTTTAGATAATCTAGTTGAATAAAGGGTGCAAATCCTCCCCTGCTATTATGATGGAAATGTACCACAATAAGATATAGGGGAATCAATTATATGCAAATATGTAGTGAGTATATTTTTAGAGTCAAATTCATTGAACCTTTCATTTGCAAGTTTGCACTGGATTTCATCCAAGAACACAGAGTAAAGCTGCACATCTGGGTCCTGATGATGCAAAAAAAGTTCATGAGATGTAGTGAGTTAATAACACTAGACAAGCAGCACACAAGTCCTCTGTGCCTGAAGGGCTGTATTTAGTGTATGATTTGTGCAGATCATGTTCAAGCAGTTGTATGTTGGTAGAACATACACTGTCATGCAGTTGGCAAGCAGGGTCAACAGGTAAGAAAACAGCCAGTCACCCTGCTCTGCTGCTCCCACCCCTAGTATGGACATTTTCTGTCATCACATAACATGTGTTCACTGACCTTTTTGAACTTAACCTTCAAATTGAATGAGTACAGATCTTATGCTAACTATTTTGATGGCTTCCAAGATGCAAGTACCATTCACATTTTTTATCTTTGTTTCTCATGAACAAGGGTAAGATTAGAAGAATTCTTGGTGTGTTCGGTTTTTGAGATCCATGGCCTGTGTCGTTCTTGCAATTTTGAAAATCCTTTATATATGAACCACCATGACACTGTCAGTCTGCATCACCAGAGTACATTAGTTTAAGGGATAAGTTTTAGTCAAAACTTTTAATTCTTCTGGCTTCCTTGGAACAGTTATTCATCAAGAGTTACAAAATATTAGCAACTTGGCCTGCTGAACTGTAACCCCATCTGTCTCACAGCTTCAGTACCTAGATACACATGTGGATCTGAGGCTTTACATCGCAAACCATCCTTGGATAAACTGACCAGTCCCTTGTTCTGTCTCTGGTGCATCTGCAAGGGGAGGTCAACTGCAGCTGTTTCTGCCTCAACCCAATGTGTCAGAGGAACAAACTCCATGAACTCTAAGTTTTTGGCTCACTCAGTCTTCAAGGAACCAGGGGGTTTATGTGTTATAAAGCTGTTGTGTGTGCATAAAGGGTATGCAGGGTTCCTCACAATTCCATTTCACTGAGACATTTGGGGAAAACATTTCCCCTTGCACAATGTGTCTTTGCAATACGTGAATGATTTGCCACTGCAGAGAAATGTTTCTCTTGCAGAAAAATCCTATTAAAAATGGTAGCTGCAGAGGAGCTTCATTGAGACTTTACATATTGTCACACGATCACAGCTCAGAAAGTCTGCATGGAGGTAAGACAGTAGTAGAGATCAGTTAGGAAGTATGTTGCAAGCAAGAGAACCAGTGTACAATGTAAGCACACACCATTTAGTTTACGGGATAGAATATTGAACTGTAGAGTTGTTTGCTCACAAATGGAATCCGTAAACTCCAAACTTTGCTTTCAGCATTGCCGATGTTAAATGTGCTAATGCAGGGCTTTGCATTTTATAGAATTTTCATCAGACACAACAGTTATGTCCAAAATGAAAGGTTAAATATTTGTTTCAATAGTAGGTCTGACAAATACTAATCAGTTCTTAAATTCTAAATAGCTGTGACTGTCAAACTACTTCTAACTTACCGATTGTTAGCAACAAAAGAGTATGAATGTCTTTGCTTAGTAAAATATATGAGACCCCAGTAGTTAATAGCATTTAAACTTCAGTTAAATAAGGGTTAAAACAGTCATAACTGGGTATATTTGGCTATATCTGTCAAGCGTTGCCATTAGTCTGCAAGAAGTTAAATTATGAAAGACTGAGAAAATATCATATTGCAAAATGTGACAGAACATTTGCCAGAATCAGTCCCTTCCTAATACAATATAACCATCCAGTTTTTCAGTGCTTTTCAGGAGTTTTGTGTCTTGTACATCAGATACATCATGAACCAGTTTGAGAGTGAAGAGATAAATGGGGATCAATTAGGAGAAGAACGGAATGAAAAGACAGGCTGAACCCAGGCTGCTGGTGTTTCTCTCTATAGGAAACAGCTGTATAACATACTGGAGTAAATGTATAGTGAACAATATTTACTTTGTGCTACTAACTATAAGAGAGCACTTCTTTTCTGAGGGTCTATATATTTTTCATACAGTCTGTCTTGGATTTTTCAGACCGTACGGGGAAGAGGTGTCTGGATATGACAACGGTCCAGAAAATCGAAAGCGTAACTTAAGAGCAATATTTTTAGCACAGTGCAATATACTGCACTATGTACTGCAGTAACACTTTTATAACCTAAAGTAATGTGTAGCCACAAATGTATTATGTCTAATAAACTGAAACAAAGTCAGTACTATAACTGAAACATACATACATACATACATAAATACAGTACAGGGAATTGTATGCAAAACGCAATGACTAAGGTGCTGAAATGGCTTTATGACATTAACAATGGAGGCATTTGGATGGTTCACAAAAATATTCCGGGAAAAAATCAAAAATACTAAGATCATTTATATTAACATCTATTAGAAAACACCTGTTTTAGGGATCTTTTATTGGACTCAGGCATACAATCATAAGCCTGTAAGTTTGAGGGTGCGGTGAACTATTTTTACTATTCCTATGATAGTACTTTTCTGAACTCATGGAAACACACACACACACACACTCACTCACACAGAGGCCAAATTATTAGGAACAACATTCTAATATCAGTAATTGCTACAGGTTTGTCAACAGCTGCACATTCATGTTTCCAATCTGTTATTCTGTTACATCCCAAAGGTGGTCTATTGGATTCAGATCTGGTGACTGGGGAGGCCATTGAAGTTTACTGAATTCACTGACGTGTTCATGGAACCAGTTTGAGAGGACTTGTGACATGGTGCATTATCGTGCTGGACCTAGCCTTTATAAGACGGGTAAATTGTGGAATTCAAATGGTGCTTGATGTTAGTGGCCCAACTTGTGCCAAGAAAACTTTCAATCATTGCACCACCACTACCACCCTGAACTGTTGACACAAGACAGGTTGGGTACATGGCTTCATGCTATTTTTGACAAATTCCGACACTATTGACTGTGTATCGTGGAAAAAACTGGGATTATTTCGATCAGCCGATATTTTTCCAAACTTCAGCTGTCAGTTTCGGTGAGCCAATGCCCACTGTAGCCTCAGCTTCCTATTCTTGGCTCGTGGTTAGCATAAGTTCTCTGTAACCCAGTGTGGTTTTCTGCTGTTGTAGCCCATCCGTTTCAAGGTTTGAAGTGTCATGAGTTCAGTTTCTTTTCTGCACACCTCTGTTGTACAGACTGGTTATTTGAGTTACTGTAACCCTTCTGTCAGCTCATACCAGTGTGCCCATTCTCCTCTGACTTCTCTCATCAACAAAGTGTTTTTTTTTTTTTTGCTGTTTGATGTTTTTAGCTTTTTGCACCGTTCTGTGTCGACTCTGAAGACGGTTGTGTGCGAAAGTCCCAGAATAATAGCAGTTCCTAATACTCAAACAACCTGTCTGGCATCAACATCCCTGCCAAGGTCAAACTCAAATTTTTCCCCATTCTGAAGTGTTATTCACTGAAGCTCATGACCCGCGTCTGTGGGATCTCATGCACTGCGCTGCTGCTACAGGGCAAATTAAATAATTGTGTGCGTACATATGTATATATTTGTATTTGTATATGTATATATACAATAGATTTAAAAGGAACAGTGAATTTTTCTGAAAGTTTGAACTTTGGGATAATGCCATTCCAAACAATCTGGTTCATTTCACCTTTCGGTTTGTTGTTAAAATAGCTGTTTCCCCAGCTGGCCTGAATCAAAAAACTTGAAACTCTGCATCTGATTACTTGCTTTGGATGTGAATTTGAGTCGTAAAGGGAAATAGCTGACCGCATGAGCGTCGGGACACAGTTCCACTTTAATTATTAGTCAGATATGTTTCTAAATTTACGGGATTAAGGCATATAATTCTTTAGCTATAATGTTTTTCTTTTGGATGTTTTAAAAACTAATTACGGTTTCCTGACATTTGTTGTAATTGCACAATAGCCGTATCATATCTTATTTTCTGCCAAACTCACTTGAAATGCTCTACTTTATCATTAATGGTCTACTATAAGAAACGTACTTGTTAATATGCAACAAAGCTTGAGTTTCCATTTACTTTCTTTGAACTCATTCATTGAGCACAGAAGCAGCAAACTCAGTCAGTCCCTGTGATTTTAATTTTCATCCTTAAAGGAATTCCAGTTATTCTGTTGCCTTTTAAACTATGTAAGAGGTTTAGCTTTTTTGATTCTTTTTTGTTCCAGGGTTATACAGTGATTTACAAAACCTGTATATAAGAAGCTACTGCTGTATTACTGTACCACATCCAGCATCACTCAAGGCTTCCCTCCTACTGGGTTGATATCTTAAAATAGGGAACAGACAAGAAAAGCTTACTGAAATCCCAGTGTACCCAGAATGTTACTGATAAAAATTTGAAGAAGGACTTTAGGAGTAGTCTTGGCAGTTTTTAGCCCATGTTTCGAGGCACCTGTGGCTCACTGTCTTTGCCAAGGGAAGGCAGGTAGACAGGCATGCCTTGCTCTCTAAAGCTGCTGAGGGCAAGAAAGGGATTCAAGTCTGGTTTCCATGCCACTAGACATTTGAGTGCTTGAGTCTGCCATGGCAGGAGTTCCTGGGAACACCTTATTCAAGTGCTTTTTAAATCTGCCAGTGTTAAAGTCTGCCTGTTTCAGCAGTCTCCCGGATCTCAGGCCAGGTGTAGTTGAAAGCTGTTTAATCATTTAACTGGGAGGAGATTTCAATTCTTGTGCTATTTTCTCTGTTAAACTTTTTTGCTCCGTCTACTTAAAAGAAATGATTACCATCTGATGCTACTGCTACTGAACGTTCATTCCCACACAGCACTGTTTAACCCTTCTCATACTGCATCAGACTCATAATAAATCACCGAGCTACAATTACACGTTTTGTACGCTGTGTAACATTTGCTGCTGTTATCCAAAAGACGGAGCCGAAATTAGAACGAAACCGTTTTCTTTATTTCCACAAAGTGCAGTTTTCTGAAAGTCACTCTACATTGAGTATAACCAGAATTGCGGCAGATCAATACTTCAAAATCAAAAACTTGGCCAAAAAGTGATTATAAAAGGAATCAGTTCGCCCATGAGAGAATAATGGATATTTTCAAGTTCTTTTCCATACAATTGATGTCATGAATGTTATACTGTGATTCTAAGTGTAGTGTACAACCTACGTAGTGTCCTGTATCTGTATCTGTGAAATCCTGCAAACTGCAGGCTATGTCTGGCACAGGTGTATTCCAGTATTTCAAGAGAATAAGTTTATTCAGGCTAAAACATTAACATAAAATATGCTAAGGCTTGTGTGGTAATGCATGACAGATTAACAACTGTTTGCAATATTTAGCAGGGAGAAGTGGGGTAGATAAATCACTTCTGTGTCTTTCCTGGACTTAGACAAAGGATTTCTAGCGTGGAAAGTTGCTTATCCTGCCCACACCTTTGGTCAAAGGCCATGGGAGGAATGGTGTTTGTTCAGTGTTTTTGCCAACAGGGAAGTGCAATAGTGGGTAATACTACTAGTAGCAAGTTTGAGAAGTGAACTGGGTGAAATTGTCACAATTTCTCTTTGAGTTCCTTCTGTTCATGAAAATTCAGTACTGATGCCAGAAAAGCCTTCAAGTACAGATTCTGTAGAGGCAAGGTTGTCTTCTTCTGTGAAAGTGTGTTATGTAAACATTTAGTATGTTCTTTTTATTTTGGCTTCTCGGTAACTTTTTAGGATCGAGGGGATGTTGTGGATTTAATTTAAATGAAGGCAGGGAAGTCTAACAAATGATCAATTCTAGACATTTTTTAAGTGGAGATTAATGATTAACTCCTAAATCTCTTCCCAGTCAAATAAATAAATATATTTAGAGTATGTGGAACAAAACGTGGCTTCTGGAGAAACTGGCACTTTTACTTTTGGAAGCTCTTTGACGCTTACCTGACAACAAGTTTACAAACGCGTGCATTATCTGATAAATCTGCAGCCCAAGGTTAGATTTGTCAAGTTTCAGCTTTGACATATTAGAAAGTGATTCTGTTGATAAACATTTAAATATTTCAAAATTTATTAAATGTCTGGAACCATACAATGATATATACTTTTATATGATAAGTATGTAATGTAAAGCATGTAATTTAGTCTTGTCTTGCACATGTGGTTGTGACAAAAATTACATAAGATCATTTCTGCAGTTTATTACTTCATTACCATGTAGCAGCTCACATCAGACATTAACTGGAAAACAAATCTGGAGGAGAAACACAAAAAATTATATAATCTGATAGATTATGTCTTTACAGAAATGCTCTTATCAAGCTTATTACTACTTGACTCACATAATACCATACGCAGGAATGCAGTGTTGAGAATTATGCAAGAATTTAGATAAAGATTTAATGAAATTACTCAGACATTCCACCTCATACAACAGCTCTGATATAGTGCAAGTCAGTATTTACCAACCAGCCTCTCACATACAGTTTCATTCTTACTGACATAAGAGAACATCTGCGATATACTAAAATAACGCACTGTAAATGAGGAGGGAATAGATGGATTCAAAGGAGTGCTGAAGCTTTCTTACCCTAAGTATTAAACTGATGCAAGACTTGTGGGTTGCATGATGTGCACATGCCAGAGCTGGTCAAAGCTTATATGCTTTGGAGCAGGGAAGGGAAAAGTAATGGAACTGCTGCAGCAGCTGGTAGGTTTTGGTGCATGGGGTGCAGACAGAAGCTTCCCTACCTGTAATGAAGACTGCTCTGCCCTCTGTGGGTAGGGGTGGTGCAGAGGGGGTCTTCCCAGGGATGAGGCAGCAAAAAGCACTCAGTGAGGCCAGTGCCAGCATGGTGGGAAAACCGAGGGAGCACAGCCTCTCCACCAGTACCGTCACCCCCAGCAAGGCTGCTATGGTCGGGGCAGCGCTCATGTGGGTTGCCAGCATCTTCCTCATAGCACCTCCAACTATAGCAGACATCACTCCCATGGAAATCCAAAAGGACAGTGCATGTTCTTCCATGGCACATGGGATCTGAACTGTACCTCTTTCTTGCTTGCTCATGTACTTTCTCTCTTTCTGTCTCTCTCTCTCTCTCTCTCTCTCTCTCTGGCTTGCTGATCTGGTGTTTCAGAAATAAAAAACCATGTGCCTACTAACACATGCAGATAGACACATACCACGTACGCTTTTGAACAAAGTGTAGACCGATGAATGAATCCTGCAAACTGTGTATATATAGAACTCGGCAGGAGAGGGGTGGGACTACGGTGAAGGAGATCTAATCGGTGCCCAATAGGCAAAGTTTTACTGCTCTTTGCGGCTTTGTCCTCTTCATTCTGTCTGGTCTCCTGGAGAGTGTGCTGTCTTTGTGTCTCCCTCCGGCTTCCCCCACTTTGATCCTCCACACTGAACACACTTGTTGTCATCCACAGGAGGGAAGTTTTGCCTGCCAAGTGAGGAGCAGGCTCTACGTGTCGCTGTGTCCCTTACTAAACACTGCATTCTCAGGACATTAAGCACAGCGCTTGTGGGCAGAAGGAACTCTGTGTTCTCAGAAAGTATGTTGACAGTGGTAGATAAGGCTGGCTATGAGTTTCATTTAGCATGTCCCGACGTGTTTCTGCTGCTGGGAGCTTCGGTACACACCGACTCTGGGAATCTACTTCTGAACTCAGCCAATCACCTAGTAAGCACCTGTTAACCATTTCACAATCAACTCTTTATGAAATGTGTAGGGAAAGGGGGAAACAGGTGACTGGTTGGTATGCCAGGCACCCTGGCCAGCCTGCAGGCGGTGCTTGGTGGCTTAAGTATCCTTGCAAGAGTTCTTGACTCTGTTAGAACAGGTCTTTTCTGGCTATTTCTGGTGGAAGCCAGCAGCATGATCCGCACAGAATTGACCTGAGTTGCAAGAAACAGGCAAATTCTGGGCTCTAGACAGGTGTCCCACTTGGCAGCAACAGGACACTTTGCAAAGGTGTGAAAAATCTGCTAGTAGTATGGTGTTTTCCATCAACTGATGTTAAACTCAAAGCTTCTTAGTAACAGGATAACTACTTTCTGCTTTTCTTCAGCATGCATGCAGACACAAAACAAACCTGTATTTTCAAGTTTGCTTCTCTTAGTCCTATATGGCTGCAGTTTGGAACAGAGTGCAATGTGAAGGGGCACCTGGCACCTCTGGCTCATGTAGGACACCCCTATACCTGTGGGCACACATTCATCTCACATGGGCATAGTGCTGCTTCTCGAGGCCATCTCGCTGCTCGGTCACTGAACTCACTTTTTCGAAAGGTGTGTTATTTCGGCTCGTTGCACAGCACACAATGATGTTTTTTTTCTTGCCCTTTATGGCTTCATAAAGTTCAGTGAACTGAGTTCCAAACAAATTGTTCACCTTCTATCACACTTTCGATACTTTACTATAATACAAGCACGTTTCACTCACTTCATGTAATATTTTAGATACAGATCTGCAGCTTTAAATACAATAAAGTGGTAACTCAATGACCTTTGAATTGTACAATAAACTGATGACTGAATTACATTGTGTTTCATAATTATGGGAAAAATGTTCCTTAAACTTTCTTGCATGTAAAATTTTGGTCAGTGCCATATCAATATCTGAACGACCCACCGATTTACCATAGACCTCTTCCCTCAGTCAGGGTTGCGATGGTCTGGAGCCCATCCTAAAATGACTTGGCATAAAGCAGTGAGGAGGCACACTCTTGATGGAATGCCAGTCCATCACAGGGTAGCTGCACAACACACAATACAAATCATTTATTGTGGCCAGTTGACTTAGAACACATGCCTTTGGACGGTGGGAGGAAACTAGAGCACCCAGAGGAAACCCACACAGGCATGGGGAGAACTGTACACAGATTGAGTCAGACTCAGACCTGCACCCAAACAGCCCAGGTGCTGTGAAGTGACAGCAGTTCCCATTGCACCACTGGGCTGCCACTGTCTCTGAAACAGCAGTTAAAAATTATTGTCCTGGCCTAAGTTACAGTGTCCCTTGCCAAAAAGGTTCATGAATCTAGGTGTAAGACTTGTGGCTTCCCTCAAAGCACGGGACGGTTTGTGTTTAAAGTAATGTAGTGTGATCCAGATAGTCAATGTTGATGCTGTTTCAGGGCGTAGCCTGAGATCTCTTTGCCCTGACCTTTGCTCGAGTGCTTAGAAGACTGGGGTTTTCCTGCAATAAAGCCCTTTATTTAGAAAAAGATTCTTGGTCAAATGTTGTGATTTCAGAAAAGGGCCAGAATATTTAACCACCTTGCAGACTCAGAGTGTTATTATGGCAAAACAAAGTGATAGTGTGATAGAAACACCAAGCAGGCAATTTAACCACATTACCAAGGACACTGTGACCTTTTTTCTATATCAGCTGAATTAAAATCACCAGCCTCTGTGCCAGAAACTATTACTACACTACTACTACTGCAATACTTTCATGAGCTGTGTTTTATTATATAGCAGCATTTTAGGTTTTGCACTATTATATATTTTTCATTTTTTTTTACTTCATGCAAATTTGATATCAGAAATAAGAAATATTTTGTGCGTGCATGGAGTAAGAAAATCACACAGTGTCACATGCATGTGCTCTGTTTGTGACGTTACAACATGCTACACTTCGTGAGAGAAATTTTACATATTCAAAATAGTAAGTAGCCTTTTTAGAGTTTAATGAACTATGCGGAAACCTCACTTAGGCTGAGGTTAGGCTGCTTTCGAAGAGATGTGTGTGTGTTTAGAAAAACTGAAACTGCTACAGTGACGGTTTCAAGACTTCAGTAGATATTGATCAAACAGTTTTTCAGAAAATATGTTGCAAGCAATGCTATGAAAAGGTTAGAAAAATTTCAGAGAGAATGTTTGAGGTTTTTTAATGCTACCCTCTAATTGACAATAAAATCTTTTCAGAAACTATGCATTCTCAGGTGGCTTTTGAATTGAGCCTCATAAGGCTTACTGTGAAACAAGCCCCCAAAGCCCTCAGCTGGTCAGTTCAATGAAATGTTTGTCCACAGCAAACAAGTTTTCAGACCACAGAATGTTTAGCTGGAGATAGAAATTTGCAGCAGCTGTGGGCTGGTTCCACATTCACTATTTCAGAGAACATTTGGGGATTTTTTTCCCCCTTTGACCCTATCTTGATGTCTTTTCAGTATTTAAGCACATGCCCAAAAGAGGAGAGCAAGAAGACAGTGCAGTAAAACTTGGCACCATGATTAAACAACAAATACATCAGTTTTCAGGAGGACATCAGTAAAACATGTCTCCATCAGACTCATCTCTTGGTTTCCTTATCCTTGGTTATCCTTTCCTTTCCATTGGATTTGGACATCTAGATGTGTTAATACTTTATTCTTGTACTTACATGTGCTAATGTTACATACTATTTGTAACAACATACACCCCATAGCCAAAAGTATGTGGACACATGAACACCACACCCATGTGTGTTTACTGAACATTTCATTCCAAAACCATGGGCATTAATATGGAGTTGATCCCCTTTGGTGCCATAACAACCTCCACTCTTCTGAGGAGGTTTTCCACTAGACTTTGAACATGGCAGTAGGGGTTTGCTCCCATTCAGACACAAGAGCATCAGCGAGGTCAGGCACTGATTTTGGGAGATGGGTCCTGGCGTCCTGTTGGTGTTCCAATTTATTCTGAAGATTTTCAGCGGAGTTTAGGTGTGGGCTCTGTGGAGAAGAGACAAATTCTTTCGACACCAGATTTAGTAAATCATTTCTTTATGGACCTTTGTGCACAGGGACGTCGTCATGCTGAAACAGGGCCCTCCCTCCAAACTGCTGCCACAAAGTTGGAAGCGCACAATTCTCTAGAATCTCATTGTATGATGCAGTATTAAGATTTCCCTTCACTGGAATTAAGGGGCTCAAAAGGTGAAAAACAGCCCCAGATCATTATTCCTCCACCACTAAAATTTCAATTTGGTACTGTGTATACAGGAAGGTAACATTCTCCTGGCATTTTTCAAAACTCAGATTCATCTGCCAGACTACCAGATGGTGAAGCATGATTCATCACTCCAGAGGACATGTTCCCACTGCTTCAGAGTCCAATGCCAGCATGCTTTACACCACTCCAGTAAACATTTGGCACTGCGCATGGTGACCTTAGGCTTGTGTGCAGCTGCTGGACCAAAGAAACCCATTTCATGAAGCTCATGATGAACAGTTGTTGTGCTGATGTTGCTTCCAGAGGCATTTTGGAACTTGGTACTGAGGGCTGCCACTGAGGTCAGATGATTTTTATGTGGAACATGCTTCAGCACTTGGTGGTCCCATTCTGTGAACTTGTGTGGCCGACCGCTGTGTGGTACAGCTGTTGTTGCTCCTAAACTATTCCACTTCGCAGTAGAAGAACTAACTGTTGACTAGGGCAGTTCTAGCAGGGCAGAAATTTGACAAACTGATTTGTTGAAAAGGTAACATGCTGCGACAGGGCCACATTGAAAGTCATTGAGTTCTTTAGAATGACCCATTCTACTGAAAATGTTTGTTTATGGAGATTTCATGGCTCTATGCTTCATTTTATGATCTTATTAGTAATGGGTGTGGCTGAAATAGACAAGCCCATCAAATAGAAAGGGTGTCCTCATAATTTCAGCCATGTAGTTTATGCAACCCGTATTTTGCCTTTCCAACTCAACAATGCCATCTGTTGTTTGTATCAGAAAAAAAGTATCAAATCATTCATTCAAATGTAAAACATTTACATTTATTCATTTTGAAGATTGGTTTCTCTAAAGTGAGGCATAGCGGACAGTAAAAAATCTTCACAGCAGGCAAAGAACTTTATATATACATACGTAATAGTCAGAGCACAGTTACTGTGTCTGAAACCATTATTTTTACCCGGTGACCTTTCATAAATAGTTAAATAGCCTTTCATGAATAGTTTTCATAAATAGCCTGTAGTCTCATGTCTCAGATTTAAACATGATCATGAGAGATTATGTGTATTTATGTGTATTTCAGGGATATTAACTCCAGTATTGATTTATTGTGATGTGTAATTGCTGGGCTTTGAGATCAGGAGAGAAGTGGTTATGAAAGATTATTTTTTGGAACTGTTTCTCAGTTATGAAATGGACTGAGTGGTTTTGAGAGAGAGAAGGAGCTCATTCCTCTACAAGAAAGCAAATATTCTCTGGACTTCTAGTTTTGGTCTTTTCCAAAATTTGGCCACTAAGCTGATGGAGTTGGAGGAACATAGTTGGAATATAAGGAATGATGAGGTCTTGGACATATTGAGGTGCAAATTCTTTGTCTTGTAAACTGTAGCTAGAGTCCTTAACTTGGAAGCAGCAAGAAGCAAATGGAGACACATGGAAATGGCTTACCTAATTCAGCACAAATTGTAAGCTTGAAACTTGACGGCAGAGACTGAAAGAACAGACTGGAGGGACTTGCATTAGTTCTGGTCGGAAATCAGCATTACCTAGACCCGGAGCTGTGTAGAGTGTGTTGTGAGATATGGGCAGATCCTACATTATCCAGGTGACATCTACAGGATCAGGTTATGGCTTCAGTGAGAGAAAAGAATGAATTAGATCAATCTTGACTAATGAATCAGATAAAACGTGAGTGCATTTTCCAGTTTAATAGAGTGTTCATGTCAAGCTAATGAACCTTCTAGAAAATCAGTAATCTTAGTTTGGAGAAGACTGAGTTGTAGGTTATACTCATCCACCCAGATATGTCTTGGCTGAATCAGTGCTTAATACAAAGCTATGAAAAGTGAAAAAGGCAATCTAGATTTTAGATGTTAGATAACCTACAGAAACACTCACCAGAAGAGTATGCTTTAATCATTGGACTAAACATATTACCCTATTTTTCCATAAATGTATGTATTTCATAAGATGCAACTGCTGTCTTTTTCTTTAATCTTATCTACGCTGAATGTGAATGGCTGGTTATGTTCCATGAATTCGCTGTAATCATGAGGCAATGGAAACAGCATGGGACTAATGGTATACACTTCCTCCTGGCAGAGAAGGAGGTGAAACTCTTGCTCACATCAGGTACCTTGACATCCCTTTGATGAAACACAGTGATCTTCTCTACCATTAGTGCACTGCATTTCACAGCTGTGTGCTTGTCAGTGTCCTTGTGCTACAGACACAGTACATACCCCTTAGTGATTAGGTGGAAGAGAACAGTGTCAAAAAAGTAAAGAAACCAGGAAACTTAAGAAGGTCACCTGCAAGTCCAGGCTCTGCAAGCCAAAGCCTGTTTTGAGGAAGTTGCATGGAATCACATAGATGCTGAACATGCTGCTAGAAAATATTCACCTTAAACACAGCCTTTACATGGTTCCCTGGGTAGATCACTCCCACTCCTTCTGCAAATCTCCTGCACATGAACAGAAGTGCTGACAGCAACTCCAGACAGAACCCATGAGAACCTTACTAATTCCTTTTTTACACAACAATGTCCACTATGCATATTCTATCTTTCCATGATGCATCAGGAAAACTGGATCCAAGGCACCTGATGAATGAGCTAGCCCCCTCCTGCACAGCGCCATTAAGTGGCCAACTGTGAGTTGACATGGCATGGGTGCCGTTGAACAAAATCAGACTCATTGACAGCTAATGGCATGGTTCTCCAGGCAAGGGGGAATGGAATTGTTTTGCCAGTGCCTTTTCCTTATATGTTTGAGGGGTGTAAAACAAAGGGAGAACATACAACTCCCACACCAGGCAAGCATCCCAGGAGCTGTGAGGCACCGGCTTAACTTGCTGTGCTACTGATTCCCTGCAACAAACATAGAACATAAACTAAGCATTTTCATGTTAATGGATAAGTAAATAAAAACAAAATAAAATCCAATAAAATAATAATAGTATCCTAAAATAAAAATCAGAATAAAATCTTTCTACTGTCCCAAGACAAGTAATGTGGCTTCAACCAGGTTGTGACACTGGAAACACAGTTTATAAATGAGCAGAGGGCTCTTCTGTATAGGGTTTAAAGAGATGTTTTTGTGCTAAACTGTACTGCTTCTTCTGTCAATATATATTTTGATAAGCACATCCATATTTTACTGATATTATAAAATTATGATTGAAATTTAGGCTTTTTGTACAAACGTGATAATTATATTTATGCTAGCTCAGTTGCCCTATGCTGCCGGGTCAAAAAAGCAAAGCAGTGGAAAGGTAAAAAGTAATAACATGTTACATATCCCCAAACTGTTTTACCATTAAAGTAGAGTTGTTAGTTCTGTCAGATAGTTGGTTGCCACAGAAAGTGATGCTCATGCTAGTTGTAGTCAAGAGGAAAGGTAAAAATCAATATATAAATGATTCCCTTCTTACCCAGTTTTCCCCTGTGGGAGGCCTGAGAGCATGAGGGTACAGCACAGTATTTTTCCAGTTCCTAGGATTGTGCTCTTCTGAACAGAGACCAATGTTGTTATACCTGGGGTCTCATGGAGCCTCTTTTAAAGCTTAGGAACCACAACCCTAGGTGCTCCTATCACCAATGGGACCACCTTGGTTTTCACTTTCCACATTTTCTGCAGTTCCTTAAATCCCTGAAATTTCTTCAGCTTCTTATATTCCTTCTTCCTGATGTTTCTATCCCTCAGAATCATCACATCTATCACCACTGCTGTTTTCTCCTCCTTATCTACTACAAATATATCTTGTTGGTTAACCAGTGCCTGTTTTTCTGGAAGGATGTGGAATTCCCACAGGAACTTGGCTCTTTTGTTCTCCACCACTATTTGTGGTGCCTCCCATTTAGACTTGGGTGTGTCCAGGGCATATTCCTTACAGATATTCCCATATTTGATCACTGCCACTTGGTTGTGCTTCTCAATGTATTCTGTCCCTGCCTGCATCTTGCAGCCACTACTTGGTGCTGGATTGTGTCAGGGGCTTCTTTACACAGTCTGCACCTGAGCTTTGTGGTACTTCTCTTTTGGCTGACCTAGTGCTGAGGGCTTGTTCTTCTGCTAAAATGATCAGTCCCTCTATACTGTCCTTCAGTTGTGCCTTTTCCATTCACTTTTAGATCCTGGGTGTTGGATTTTGGATGGAAAATATTGTAAGGAGTTTTCAGTTCTTGATGTCTGCAGCCTCCATTTCCTTTATTGCTCAACTTACTATGGTTGCTGGGTATCTGATGACTGGCAGGGCATATTTGTTAATGGCTCTGATCTTGTTCTTCTCATTCAGTTGGCTCTTTAGGACCGGTCTTACTGTATTGAGGTATTTGGATGCTGTCTAGAGGGCTATTTCACTGTATCATGTTTCACGATGTTTCACCTGTTTCACAATGTATCGTGCTGTGTGTGTGTGTTTGGCTATGCAGAAACCTCATCTGGTGGGTATTATAGGATATTATAAGATATTATAGATATTATATTATAAGATAATATATAATAAGATAATATAAGAAGATATTATAAGAAGGATCTGTGTATTAGAGATTCAGCTTTATAGATATAACATTTTTTGGTACAATATCATATCTGCCAATCATGTTTGTATTATTTATTTATGAGCAGGTTATATAACTTACAGTTTCACACCTTAGATGTTGATTAACATGGTTTAAAACAGAATCTCACTCAAGCACACCGCTAGACTCTAAATACTGAGGCTACAACTCATTTTCCTATAGCTAGTGAAGTCTAGTGATGTCTTGATGATGACTGTTCTCTGTTCTAATGGAGCCCTTCAAGTCCACCATAAAATAGGGGCCAACGAGGCATTATAGTATTTATATGAGTCCAAAGTGTCTGCAGTATACACCTAGACCCCAGAGCTCCCAACTTCAGTTCCTGATATAACAAGCAGTATATATTCACACCCCTCTCAGTATCTAAGTCACTAAGTCAAGAAGCATAATGCTTGCTGTCTGAGCCATGTTAACATGGATCAAAGAAATATCGAAAATTGACATGAGTTTGAGTGCGACACTAGGCAACAGTGCTGTGCCCATCATCTGCATTCTCGGTCTTTGCCTCACTGTGGTCCGTGTTCAAATGTGGTTTGCACTTTCTTGATTATATTCACTTACGTTCAGCCTGTTAAAAACCCAATAACTGTTCATTACAGTTAAATTTCTGTATTGTTTGTTGCTGTTGCTACTTATAATTAGGAATGAAACAATGATATGAATTGATGAATGAATATATATGACATGAGAATGATGTAACACTAAATAAAAAAGTACTACATATAAACAACCCAATCTATATTAATTCCCTCATTAACTGTTTAATAATCAGGTAACTGGTTTTTAAAGTCTGCTTTATCACACTGAAATAGGTGTTTAACAATGATAGGGAAAATGAATTGGCATTTCTCAGATGCACCCAGAACAAGTGATCATTTTCCTAAAAACAAATAATAAAAATAGCTTTCTGTTGCATACTCATAAAATTTGCATTTTAGATCAAAAGTTGAATATAAGCCTAAAGAACAGAATGTCAAACTTTATTCCTGGATATTGCTTTTCATACAGGTTAAAACATGCCCATAAAACATTCCCTTTGGGACTCATTTCTCCTGGCATGTGCCCTCAGTGTCTGCTGAAGATTGCATGTGTTACAGGCATACTGACCTGGTGAATCCACTGGTACATTTCAGTAAACATTTATGTAATACAGGCACACTATTATGAGTACTCTGTCTATTTTCACATTCTTGTTCACTTTCCATTATAATTTCAACAATCCAAAACAACCCAATAAATCATAATAATACACAATATTCAGCAGTTTACTAAATCTCAGTCAAGTGAACCTGCAATGATTAGAATGATTTGTTTCCCTTGTACATTATATAATCCACTCTGAGAATAGAACAACTACAGGGCCTTTAACCTCTCTCAAATAATGTAGAATGCAATTTATCGATGTTAAATGGCCGAGCAGCAACTCTAGCCCCAGATTCTGTTTGGAATTACAGCTCAAAGCCATCAGTTGTGTTGGATGACCTTGTTACATGATTTCCTAGAAAGAGCGGTCTTCTGCCTTTGCGTAAATAGGTCAGTCAGGGGGCAATATTAACGGACAAAATGCGGTGACCTCAGCAAGTAGAAGTGAGCTTTTGTTTGCAGACAAACTCTGCTTTATTGTTGCTTTAAACCCCAATTTGAATAATGTATTCACAAGTGAGTGTCCGTGGACAGTCAGTCAGCAATTCAATTAATTGCCCAAAGTTCTTTCTAAAATGGAAGCTGGATGCCGAAATGACCCTCAGGGCAGTTGGATGCACATACCTTCACTCAGCACAAAATTGCAATGGAGAATGTGTAACACTGACCTAATAAGAACAGGTGCTTTTTGGTAACACTCCAAACTAACAGTGCAACTTGGTTTTAAGGTTAGTTCATGACTGCAGTGGTACTCACTGGAGTAAGTAAAGAGCCAAGTATATGACTGTAACGGCTTTAATAAAAAAATCATTTATTATAAACATAGCTTGCCAGTTTTGATACAAGAATCTTCAAAGTAAATACTTACATACCTATAAGGTAATGCAAGAGAATTGGTCAAGTAAACTGTTGCAAAGTACAATTTCTTGATCGAACAGTGTGTGAAAACTCTATTGTTGCTGGAGCATTTTCCTTCCAAAAACTTGGCCTAGTTGTAGGGTGCAAGCAGGCTATTAAATTTTCAGGTTGGGTTGCCTGTCTACACTCAGGAACCATCCTCCGAGCAAACGTAACTCCTCAGGGGACGAGTGCATATATAAAAAGAAGCAAAAACTGTCAGTTAATAACACATTGCATACATTTAGATGTGTTCATAATTATATGACTGCTTGCAAGATGAGTAAAATTAATGCATTCGTCTCATATCTGATTTCACGTGCAAACAGAAAATACTGTATTATTGCAGTGGTGCTAGAAAGTTTGTGAACCCTTTTTACATTTTCTGAATTTCTGCAGCAATTTGACCTAGAATGTGATCACATCTTCAACAAAGTCAAAACATAGACAAAACACTGATCAAAATGATCGAACATTAAATGTCAGCTCAGTTAGAGAGATAACTAAAGTCGAGTTTCAGTCTATGGGATGACAATGAGGTGTGAGTTTGGGTGCTGCAGTCTGATATAAAAACCTTCACTGCATGCAGCGTTTATTACTTATAGCTTATTTAAACCTTCTCCCCACAGTAGTAAGGCGCTTAGAAGGATAAGACCACAGGGTACGTCCCCACACAGACAAAACCTATTTTTATCCATTTTTATCAATTTAATCCAAACCCTTTTTCTCTTTGGATTTAGGGTTTTGTTCAGCCACTTGTTAAAAAAATAGTAAACACACCTGTTTAAATATTTTAAAAAATATTTAAATATACTCATTAAAATGAATTAAGGCAGCATGGTTGCAGATCACGTAGTGCTACTATCTCAGACTGCCTGGAGTTTTGGCACATGTTCAAATCCTTAGTCTCATGTTTTCCCGGGGGTTTCCCAGGTCTTAGTCCTACAGTCTAAAGATTTGTTTTAGGAGAATCAGTACTTCTAAACAGTGCGTGATCGAACGATTGAATGTGGTGTATTGGACAACAACCTAACCCTGCGATGGACTGGTGACTCGTGAAGGCTGTACCCCAGAAAGGGACGTCTGATTACTTTCCTGACTATTTATCAGTTTGTCTTCATCTACTACAACCCAAATGTGTTGAGATGAAATGCAAAAGGTCTTCTTGGGCGACTGAACTGACACAAGAGGATGTGATTAGAAATTAGCAGTGGGGTTTGAAGTGTGCTGAGAATCTCTGACAGTCCAAGATGAGGACACACTCTGATGGTTTCATTATGTATGACATCTCAATTGTGACAGAAATGGGAAATGAACATACTGCAGGGGGGACTCTAGGATGCAGTGTGGTGAAATTTGTTTGCTACTGGTAGAACTCTTTCATTATGGCAGAATCAAAGACTGCTCTGGAAGAGACACTGAATTCTTCTGGGTCATAACCCTCCCAATACACCATCTGTCACTTGCAGTCTAGAAGGGAGTGAACCTAATGAGCAGGGTAGATGTACACCTCTAGCTGTGGTGGAAAAGGAGCTTCATGGAAGGATGGAACCTGTAATGAAAGGCTTGAGCAAGAACACAGTATAAGGCACACAATGCACAATACTGTAGTGAGTGTAACAGGCAGCAATTGGCAAGGATATTATGTCTCAGGATCATAAATATGCCCATGAAATGATTTTTTTACTGCAGTTTCAGTTCAGTGTTGTGACCTGAGAGCCATACCTTTTGGCCAGGTTGTCTTTCTTGTCTTAGCTTTTTTGTTTTGTTTTCTAATGGCTCTTTGAAGTTGGACTTGTGATGGTCACCATACATCTATTCTTTTCTTATACCTCTCTTCTAATATCATAGGACCATACATACTATGGCAACAGCAGAGTTTCATAATACCCACTTTTGGAGATCAGTGGCACTCCATCTTTTGAGCTCACCTCAAATGAGCTTCACCTGCAAAGGTTAAGGTCTGGGGTCAGATTCAATGCCAAAAGATTATGGAGGGTGAGGATAGTGATTGGGCTCCAACTGAGGGGTGTACAGTTGAAGCTATATTTTGCAGATGAGAGTTTTGCCTTGATGCAAAGGGGAGTTGCTGGGTGGAAACTGACTGTTGTGCATATGCATCAAACAGTTGCTGAGAACATACAGCCTTCTTAGTAAAAGTTAGTAATGTACTTGAGAACGTGCCACCTACAGACTCTGTAGTCTTTTTGGAAAATATCAGTAAAATTTTTGGAATGATGACTGGACAGTTGTGAGCAGGAGGAACAGTTTGGTGCACCTCAGCATGAGCGGTGAATTGATAGTATACTTCTGTGCGAATCACAGACTGTCTATAACAAATGCTATATTTAAACACAGAGGTTCATAAATGCACCTTGTACTAAAGCATCTTGGACCATCAGTAGATGACTAACTGTGCAACTGTTAACTTATGGAAGCTACCTTTGCTAATTTTGCTGACTTATCTATTCCCCAGTGAAGAAATTCCAGTGCAGCACTTGCTCCATCTAGTTTCCTCTTCCAAACATACAGAAAGAGGATGACCATAACTGGACATTGCTGAGCATTCAGCAGCAGAAATTTTCACTGCACTAGAAGGCTCTGAAGTGAATTTTAAGTATGGTACTTATGTTTGTGTCTTCCTGCTCATATTACATAAAACTGCCAAAAAAGGTAGTGTCCTAAATAGAGTCATGTAGGACGTTCTGAGAGAGAAAAATGTCACAGGCCTACTGTTCAAGGTCTGGTTAAGATTGCAGTGAGTAGACTGGGAGACACAATGAGAGAGGATTTTATGCAACAGTGGTACTGGAGTTGAAGAGCAACTAGCCTATAAAGAGAATATGACAGGTTTTCCTTTAGGCCAAAACCAGAATTCAATATTTTATGTATAATCAGTCAATTTGTGTTTTTTCAGACTTTTCTTTTCATTCCGATATTAACTGGAATGTATCTGTCACTTTGGTTACTACACCTTTTCTGGTGACTTAATATTATATGCTGGCTGCTCAACATACATACACTATTCATACCAAGAATCTGTAAAATATTTTGTTTGCAACTTCAAAGTCACTTTTACTACTGTGGCAGTTGCCATTTCACTGGTGTCTAGGTTCTCTGATTCCTGAATTTTTTGTTTAAATCCTCTCTGAGTTTCAGTATAAAGAAGCTCCCTAACAGAGTGATAAACTAGGGTCCAAAGTTCTGAAATTCAGAATTTCTGTTCCCTGTTTGTTTTTTTGTCTCAGGTAAACAGGTAGCAAAGTGATCACAGCTGCTACCTCTGGCCTTGAAGGACTCAGCTGAATTCCTCTTCCTGCTGTAATACCCTTAAGCAATGTACTTATTCTAAAATTCTCTGGTAAAAATTACCTACAGGTAAAGATAGGTAAATCATTGTTAGCTGCTTTACAGAAAAGCATCAGGTAAATGTTCTGCCTGCTCCCAGAACACATTTTAATTCTGTGTTCTTTAAAAACCGCCCTAGATTTCAGCCAAACAAGCTTGAATCCAAGCTTTGTACTTTGGAGGGGATAATAGAGTCACAGGATCTGCACCAGTGTGACCAGCTCCATAATCTTCTCCAGGAACTGTTACTCTACCTGTTATAAATCAGGATTGTTTTTAACTTCACCCACTACCTCACAATCCATGAAAACTTAATATTGCAGCTTAAGTTCTCATATTATTGATGGGGTAGGTACTGTTGAAAACAAATAAATGTATAATGAATGAAAAATCCATTGTAAAAATGTTCTTTAATTATTCTATTTCATAAACAGCTCATTCACTGCCGTATCTGAATGTTCATCTTTACTGGAAACATTTAGGATGCACCACGAAGAGGACAGCAGCTTTATTATATTATCTCGCATATATAATTCCTAACATGGCAGCCCAAGTGTATTTAATTTCACTGAAAGATTACAATGAAATGATTAAAACACCCAAAAATAAAGTCAACAAGGATTCATTTAATGGTATATACAAATTAAAGCAAAGGAAATTGTTTTGTATCAATAAACCACAAAGACAGACAATTTAAGGACATCATTAATACTTGTAAGAAAAGTGGTTGAACCATTTGATGCTGATAAAACACTAAATTTAGCGAAAAAAAAGAGTTCATATTGTGATTGCTGAGAAAGAACCAGGGTATGACTATCAGTATGAAGACTAACATGATATATTCAAATGTCTGGGTTACTTTTCTGGTGAACATAAAATATGAATAAATGAACCTGTCATACCTGTGGCATATTCCTTTCAAAAGTACCATTTGCATTGAGAGATAAGGTCAAGAAAGACCTCACGATGGAAGAACTGAATATCTTCAAGAGTGGGTGAACTGAGCGACTGGGTGAGTTTTTAGTGAAATGTAGGATCGACATAGAAGACAAAACAGAAGCTCTAATTCCTCAGCATCTAAATCCCTAAAAATGCATTCAATACCAAGTGGCTATTTCCCGTTATTGTAAATGGGGAAAAATACATAAATAATGTGCTCCCAGCCTATCGGATAATATCTGTATAACTATCAACCCATGACTTCAACACGACAACTTTGTAAACGGCAGATACCTAATTAGAAAACACAATGTTGTTATTAACTTACATGTTTATAATGTGGGGTACAGTGCATACAGCACAGGACATTTCACATGTTAATCCCCCTCAGTGTCACCATGTCACATTGAGTAAATGTGTAAATACTGAGTCTTTGCATAAACTTGATGTATTTGTCAATAAAAGTTAAAAGACTTATGAAATGCTTATAATTGTACTTCAGTATACCATAGACACATCTGACAAAAAGATCTAAAAACACTGAAGCAGCAAACTTTGTGAAAACCAAAATTTGTCAGTCTCAAAACTTTTGGCCACAACTGTACAACAAGCAGAGAGTATGTGGAATGGTGAAGTAAAGTGCAGACATTTGATATACATTCTTTAAGTGTCTTTATGCTACACACCAAAAATAACAGTACATGGTGTGTCAACATTATATGGCACCACAAAGCTCACCAACGCATGAGAAGATGAGAGATTCTTGGGAGTTCTGAGTATGGACTGGAATTTGCTGAACATACTGGACTTGTGTAGAAAATTCCGCAAAGATGCTGAACTGATGTTCAAAGGGTTCGTTGTGGAGAATTGGGAAAGGAGCAATGCTGCTATCTTCTTTTGTGGGTATACAAAAATGGGAGTGATATGTACAACACATGGGGATTAACTCTGCCAGATGCAAAGTTGCTTAAAACATATTATAATGAATTATAAGAGTATATAATGGTAAAGCAAATTTACATTTTTTGCAAGATTTGCACTGAAAAGGCCATAGATATTCTATACTTGCACAGACTTGCACAAGAACCGTTAAAAACTGTGGCTAATGACATCTCAATGTGTGCATACAGTATTTTGCAAAGCCTCTAAACATAGCTGCATAGAAAAACTAAAGCTAAAGAAAGCCCAAATTCTAAAGGTTGTGGTCAGTGTGCACTGGAACACATGGACAAAGGGCTGGGCTCTGCTGGAAGATGCCAGTGGAAAAAGTGCAGAAAATTTTATCACTCTGCATTGGGTTGCAAATCTCAACAGGTGTGCACATCATTGACAATGCTAAACTGGAGAAATCTGAAGAGGTCTTCATAGATGCCATCACAAAATGAAGAGACGCATGCAGAGATTGAAATAAGCCCACATCTGTGCAAGGTCAAATTCAAGTTCAAGACACGGGAGCTCAGGTGAACATAATACCATCCAGCAGATTTAAAAACCTTTGTGGTAATATCAAGCTAAAACACATCACATGATGCCTCACTAAATATAGAAAACCTCCTGATGTTTAAGGCATTGGTCAGCTCAAATGCAACCAAGTTCTATGTTGTAAACACACAGGCACATCCTATACTTGAGCTGAAAGCCTGCCTTGACATGGACTTCATTAAACTTCTCCTGTCAGTCCATACAGATGCAGCTAAGCACACTGATGAAAAAGTTTGCAGATGTCTTTGAAGGAGCTAGACAATTTCCAGATAAGTGTAGTATACACTTTTACCCATCAGCCTTTCTTTGTACTTTGTTGTACCCACCTTGAAGAATTTTAGGAAATACGGGTTCTGTCATATGCCCTTTGGAATCATCTCAGCACAAGATAAGTTTCAGCAGAAAATTGATGAGACATATAAGGAACTCAGTGGTGTGGCAGCAATTGTCGATCACATATTATTTTTTGGCTAAACAAAATAAATGCATGACACAAATCTGTGTGCCATGCTAGAAGAGACACATAAGAATGCCATACTTCTGAATCCTGAGAAAAGTATCATATGTATAACAGAAGCGAGTTCCTGATATGCAATGTCATCAGACCAGACCCAAGTAAGGTAAAAGCTGTGAAAGGGATGGAACCATTCAGAAATAAAGCAAAACTTGAAACCATCCTGGGAATATTCAATTACTTGTCAAGATGTGCTCCAAAGGTGTCTGTGGTCAATGCAATGCACTGTTGCACAAACTCCTCAAGCAGGACAGTAAATTCATCTGGAATGAGACCCAGGATAAAGCATTCCAGAAAATGAAGGAACTAGTCATGAGAGATCCAATACATATTCTTGCTTACTATGACCCCAGTAAAGACCTGCAATTATAGGTAGATGCATTAAAAAGTGGCCTGGGTGCAATAATTCTGCACGAAAGCTAGCTAACTGTCTATGCACCAAAGTCACTAAATGCCACCGAGCAGAACTATGCTCAAATAGAGGAACTGTTGGGATTGACGCCGTCATGGAAAATGTTCTACGTGCTTACAATGCCAAATGTCCAACCCTAGAGAATCCATGGTTTCACATCCAGTCCCAGAAAAGCCATGGCAAAGTCATCACCATGGTTCTGTTTACATGGAATAATGAGGATTGCATAATAGCCATTGACTGCTACAGCAGATTCTTTGAGGTAGAAAGGCTACACTGTACTACCACAATGGGTGTGACAAGTTCACAAGATAACGGCAATCTTTGCCAGACATGGAATACCAGAGAGTTATTTTAGACAATGGACCACAGTATAGTTCGCAGTATAGCTTAAGAGTTCACAAGTTTTTCAACTGCATGGGATCTTGTGCACACAAGCCCCTACTATGCTTAAAGCAACAAACTTTCAGAAAAATCAGTACAAATAGCAAAGTCAGTACTTAACAAAGCTAGAGCTGAAAGAAAGGATCCATACCTGAGTTTATTTGAGCACAGAAATGCCCCAGTTGATGGCTTCACTAGCAAAATGTCCTGTGGCCTGAAGACTGTGCACAATCCTCCCTACCACAGGGAAGCACCAGCAGCCACAAGTTGTCTGCCCTGACTTAGCACACATCAAGCGAAGACAGAGCCCAATAAAACAAAAGCTCTATTATGACCTACACACAAAACCATTGTTTACACCTGAACCAGGGGATAACATTCACTTTCAGCAGGGTACTGGGCAGTGGAAACCTGCAAAAGTCATACAGCCCTAGGTCTTACTCGATTCACACTGGCGAAGGACAAACATACTGCAACCGTTGTCAACTCCTTAGAACTTAAGAGGACCCAATCGCAGACAAAAAACAGGAGCAGCTATACAATGATCCCACTGCAGACTAAGAAGTAACTCAGAAGAGCGATGCACCAGACAACAGCATTGCCAACACAAACACACCAACACCCACTTACCGCACTAACCGTTAAGTCGCAGGGTCAAGCCCAGACAGATTCTGGACCTGTAATATCTAAAGGGTGTAGACAGATTGCTGCCCTAAATTGACAAATGTATGTATAAGTTTATTGTATTTGTATATTGAGTGATAATGAGTGTAATATATGTTCATAATCTATAAAATGTGTCCAGAATTCTATCAAGTCAAAGATAATGTGCATAACTGTTTAATATGGATTTAGTATTACTGTTTTTCTTTTCAAAGCAAGGGGTGTGTAATATCTATAGTAATCAGGTGTATCCAGGTGTATCATAGTATCCAGAATCCCACACATCAGTGCACAATAGGCAGAGTATGTGGAATGGTGAAGTGCAGATGTTTGATATGCACATTCCAAGTGTCTTTATGTTATACACCCAAAATAACAGCACACAGGGTGAGAACATTACAACAGCAAGAGTAGATTTATATGAAAGATCATTTTTGAGATAACCATATGATTTATCTCATGCCATTCAGTATAAAGGGCAAAAATCAAAAAGTCCATGAAAGTGCTTTTTGCCTCCTTCTACTCTGCTGTGTCTACCTCTGTCTGCTGGCATACTTGTTGCCTATTTTTCTTCCCAGCTTGCCACTCCTCCCACACCTCCTCTATCCACATTTATAGTTGAGTCAAAGATTAGCACATTCTTCTGAGACAAAACTGATACAATCACCTGCAAATTCTCCACATACTCCTTCTCCAAGACACCAGCAAGGCTTTCTAACTACCATCTCTGACCTACTGCTGTTACACTGAGCTATCATCTGCTCTCTTGACTGCAGTCCATCTCCTCTTTTACAGACTTTCCCTACACTACAACCGATGCTTTTTGTTTTATTCGTATTCAATTTTATACTCTCCCCTGATTACTTTCTGTCTGTCTCCAAAAAGGAATACACCTTGCCTTAGTTGTAGAAACCTTCACCCAACCCAAACCCATAATTACAGCTCACATTCTTTCTTTTCTGTGCTTTCCAGTAATGCTTACAGTCAATTATGTACATTTCTTGTCCAAAATGATCTCCTTACTGAATATCGCTCTGGATTCAAAACTGACCACTCCATTTAGATTGCTTTCTGTATAGTGTCTGAAAGTCTTCAGTCCTTTACAGCTTCCTTATTGTCTTAATTTCTCAGTTCTCAGAGCTGCTCCACTGCATTTAACACAGTTCCCACCTTAACCTGGTTACAATGGCTTTTATTGGAATGTTTGTCACTGAAAGGATTTAGAACTTACCTGTCAGAAAGATCTCTTTAGGTTGTTTGAGGTAGCTCCTTCTCTGTTCCTTAACCACTCTTAAAAATTGTTCCACAGTACCTAATATTTGGCTGCTTATGGTTCTCGGTGTTTGCTTTGCTTCAAGAGCCTAGGTGTTTTGAGAGACTAGCAATGTCTGACATCAAGGCCTGTATCTCACTTTCCACATTAGATCTGGTTCAGCATGCCTGAGGATACTATCGCCACTGCAGTATGTCTGATCTTGACTCACCTGGAGGTTAACGACTGTTACATCATTGACTTCAGCTCAGCATGCAATACCACCACCCCCCAGCAACTGGTCACTTATACTGTCCTCATTAGGTCTGGACTGGACTTCCTGACCGACACACCACAGGCTGTGAGGATCCATGTCAGCACCTTCGACACCACCAACTGACACTCTGCAAGGCTGTGTGCTTAGCTCCCTGTTGTTTACTCTCCTACCCCATGCCTGTGTCACCAAATTCAACAGTATCAACAATATCATGTCTGCCAATGACATCAGAGTTGTGGGCCTCATATCCAGCAATGTGTGGACCTACAGAGGAGAAGTTGGGCTGTCAATCAATGTCAACAAGACGAAGGAAATGATTGGTGATTTCAGAAGGACTGGAGCTATTCACACTCCTCTGTGCATTGGTGGTTCAGCACTGGAGCTAGTATATAATTTCAAGTTCAGGGGAGTGCACATCACCAAGGACCTCCCCTGGACAAACGACACAACCCATCTGGTGAAAAAGGCACATAGCATCTCCATTTCTTGAGGAGAATGAAAAGAGCTGGACTTCTACCTCTCCCTATTTTCATGACCTTCTATAGGTGTGCCACAGCAAGAATCCTCTGAGCATCTTGGTCTGGCACGGGAACCGTACAGGGAGCTCTGCAACAGGTAAGGAAACAAAGAAATGAAGATTGCCCAGTCCATCACCAGGACCTCACTATCCACCATCATGATCACTTACGACAAGCAGCCCATTAGGAGAGCACACAGCATCACCGCGGAACCCTCCCACCATCTCCATCATCTGTTTTCACTGCTGCCTGATGCTATTGCAGCCCGAGAACCAAAACCACCAGGCTCAGGAATAGCTTCGTACCATAGGCTGTCAAGCTGCTGAAGTGTGAGATCTCAGGCCCAATCATCACCACCTCCATTGCAAACAATGGTTCTGTGGAACCACTGTATATACTTCAGAAGGTTCTTACCACTAAACATTCAATGGGGACCTTGCTAATTCAGGTGACATCCAAGCTGGCAAAAGTCTTAATTCTACTCACTGTCATATTGAGGTAGGTGTAGCATCAGAAGTCTTGCCTAAGGACTCCTTCAGTAGTCCTGGACAAGGGATCAACCCCCATTTTGTCCATGTACTAGATGATGACGGGGTTGTCCCCTCTGCTATCCAACATATAAATCAGAAGTACCTTTCACCAAAATACAAGTTACAGACATATGATTTTCAAAGACCAGTTAGTTCAGTATCATACTTTCTGGCATTGCACATCATAAATGCAGCTGTATATACAACTGATGAGGAGCTCCTGGGCTGGTCCTTGGTACATTCAACTAATGATATTTTTGAGTAATGAACCAATAAACTTTGCACATTGGGGACCAAGTTTAATCTGTTGGACGTGACAAATTAAAGCATAAAAAGAAAATGAAAAAATAAATTTAAACTATTTTATTTTTTGAAGATAAGCTGAAATCACACATGGATTCTTAGCTCATGCTGTCATTTTCCAGAGAAAATATTGATGCATACACTGTACCATATTAAAACACAAGTGAGACCACTGGTCACTTTGTTGATCACCTCTTAACTGTCCGAGCGCATAAAAATTCATTTTTTTTCTGTTGACATGAAGATAAATGTTAGGAAACAGCGCTCCTTACATCAGTTTTGAACTGTTAAATGCCTTGCAGTGTTCAAGAAGGATGTCAAAACGGATCCCTTTCAAACTAATTTCCCTCTTGATGGTGGTATTGAACAAACAAGCTGTTCTTCAATAATCTGCCACCTGCATAAGTGCAATGACAATGTAGAAGAGGAGGAGGAGTGTGTTCCTTTATTGTTGCACATAAAATAATGTGCACAGACTCTATAATTTTTAACTGCAGTGTAACACTTACTAGTAAAATTGTTATATCCAGTCATACTCCAATAAGTGGCCATTTGATTTAGAATTTGATTTGACTTAGATGAGTTTAATTTAAAACCTTTACTTTGCTTTAAAAGGCATTTCTTCACATTTACAAAGACTGGATTTGGATTTTCAGTGCCTCCTGACAGCTGAGTGAAGTGAAACATTTACATTTATTTATTCAGCAGGTGCTTTTAGTCTAAGCTACTTACAATGTTTAGAAATTAGTACTTAGCTGACACTTTTGTTCATGGTGCTAGGCAAACCTTGTCATGCCATTATGCTGTGTTATGATTAATATTGCTAGTTATAGCAATAAAAGTAATAATAATAATAATAATAATAATAATAGTTATATTTATTGGGTTTGATGATATTTTATGAGTATGATGAATAGTTTTATGGGTGTGTCCAGGAATGCATACAAATTTTTGCCACTGAAAGTACATGTAAAACCCAGTACACACATCTCTGATATATGCAATTTTGCTATAATGCAGCTAATCCTTTAATACCAGCTACCAGCTTTCAGCAAGACATCTTAAAATGATGTAAAAACAAGAAACCAGAAAAGATGTAACTTCCCATGCTGTGCAAAAAGCTTGTTCCTGTACCACAGTACCATATGACTTAACACGACAAAATCTACTGTGTAGATTTCATGCAGCATGTTTGAGGTAGAGGAGCGGTCTTAAAGGTGGAGCCCTGCAATGTTATTAAATAATCATAATCCTGTTTTTATACTTGTGTTTCTTCTATAATTCTAGTTGCTTGTTACCTACTTCTGCATATCAACATGAAGCAAGGACAAAAGTGAAACATTTCTTTTGTGTTCTGGAATGAATTTTCTTTTACTTTGACAGCGTTGCTGAAAAATACCGTATATCAGTGTATTGCACTGCTGTACTGTAATGTTGAGTTGTATTGCTTGTTCAGAAATTAAACTTATGTTCCTTGTCTCCACTGTACTTCTTAACTAGAAAAGGAAAGCCTTGCTCAGAATGGACAGTCATCATGAAGGAATAGGAGGAAGTTCTTTTTTTCAGCAATGTTTAGCATATTGAGTTCTGTCATAATTGCTCCTTTTGTGTTGGTTTGGCCAGAAATAGCGGTTGTGTTACATGTAGAGGAATTACTTTCTGATGGGGTGGAGTTGTTCTATGAATCGTTCCTCCTCTGAGAGAAAAGCTCATTAAGAAATAGCGTGTCACTGGAACCTGGAGGAAACAGCGTTCAGCAACAGTCACAACACAATGTCCGGATGAGACATTGGAGTAAACAACATTGTATTCTTTATCGTGTAACTAAGTTATGAGAGTGTGCAGTGAGGTATGTGAGGTTATCTGGAAAGATCTGGATTTCAGCATAAAGTTCAAAAATCAGGCATACATTAATGGTGCTGGTCATGAGTTAAATTTGGCTCCTTTTCCAAACACAAGCCAAATGTGTGGCTGCATGATTCTGCAAAGAAAAACGCAGAAGAAAATGAAGCAGAAAAGGTTTGTTACAGTGGAAGTCCATTCAAGAATGCTCAGAGTATTTCACAAGACATAAATATAAACTGTAGGGAAAAAAGCAGCAATCATTGTTGAAATCATTGTCTGAAATTTCCGTTAGACTAAATAAATGAAAATAATAAATGAACAAAATAGTACAACAACAAAAAGAATTGGAAAACAATTGTGTAAGTGTTACTTGCAGCTGCCACTGCTATACCATTTCTGTGGAAAGGCTTGACAAAGTCACTAGCTGTTAGCAGGCAGAAGGCTACTTCTCCAGACTTTGCAATCCAGGGCATCCCAAAGGTAGCCTGTGGTGAAAGTAGCACCAGCCCACCAGCATTTCACAGTGAAATTCCAAATACAGCAGCTGTGTGTGGCATTGTATTGTCCTGCTGTAAAGTCAGCTCATGTTGCCTCACAGTGGGAAAGATTTGCTGCACAGTTTCATGCCTGAGTTGCCCATCCTTCACTGTCCCATGTCAGTCCTACTCTGGTGTTGTCACTCAAAGGTGATCAGATTCCCCTTGGCTGCAGTTGGGATCCAGTGCAGCAGCGTGATCCACATTTTCTGGCAATGCTGGCACGTAATGTGCCTCCATACCAAAAGACCTCTTCCTTGCTTCTGGTGACATTTGAGGCCTTATGGAATGTACAGAAAACAAAGTGACCTAAAGTTTGAATGGTGTTTTTGAAGATGACCTGACCAGGTACTGTTCTACCTTCACCTCACTGGGTAAAACTGCACCTAAGGAGTGTGTTGTTGCAATGCCTCATTGCAAAAGCTATATTGTTGGTCAGAGGGCAAAAACAAACTGACACAAAACTGATTTTCTCATTGTATTTGTTTTTTAGATCAATTTATCTGAAGTGTGCGGAGTGCAGGAATTCTAGACATTATGTTGTTCACATAATAAGCTAGAATTCTCTCTTTACTTCGTGTATTTTAAGTGCTTTTCAAAATAGATTATTGAAAAAGTTAAAAGATTAACAGCTCCCTGCACCCTTTTAATTCAGTTGCTTTCAGTGTGCTATTATGCAGTATTATGATGTTCCACTGAAGCAGAAAAGCTTCAATATTTAGATATTCACATTACAGAAGAAGGATTTCTTAAGTTACATTTGACTGGAAGACATGCTTTCTTAACATGCAGTTAATATATATACACACACATACCACTGAGAATCAGGGTGTCATTTCATAGCCTGCTGCCCAGTTATTCTAGAATAGGCTCTGGACTGGATGGATGGATGGATGGACAAATAATTTATTTTTATTAAAGTCCTGAGGAAATACATTTGATTTTTTTGCAAGTAAAATTCAAGATGTTTTGCACTCTGAATGGAATGCCAGTTCATCACAATGAATCCTCTCTGACTCTCTGACTCTGTACCTATATCAGGTACAGCTGGTAGTTTAGGGCTTTCTGTTGTTAACCTTGTAATATGAAGATCTAAGTTTTGAACTCAGTTTTTGCTGTATAAACCCTTTGGCGGGGCATTTACCCTAAACTAAATGTATGGGATTGCATAAACTGGGAAATCATTGTAAACAGCTCAGTGTATAAAATAAATATTGCTATAGGCCTTAGATGAGTGTGGTAACTAAACATATCACTAAAAATAGCAATCTGAAAATATTAACATATCTCAGTTGTGCACTCGTAAGCAAGTAATTTAGAAGTAAGTGGATAAAATATGTCTGTAGAACAGGGCAAAAAATGTTATGTCCTGATACTATTAAAACACTATTTTACAGGCCTGCTGCTACTTGTAAGTTGTCATTTTACCTGTCAAACACAAACTAAATGATAGTAGAACTGGACCTGAGAAGAAAATGGAGTTAATAGGCTTCAAAGTGCCAGGACAAAGGGTGGCTCATATAAACAACCTCATTTAAAAAAAATAATAAAAGGAAAAGGAAAAATTGCTTGTCTTTCAGTATGTGTCTAATCTCTTTTGTGGTCCATGTAATCGTTTACAAACAATAAACAAGGCACTTTAAAATAAGGATAAGTGAAATAAAGGTGAGCAAGGTACTGCTGCCAAGCACTTAAGCACAATGGGACATGAGGTGTTTTATGGGGCTTGAAATAATCATCAAGAACAAGTTGTGACAGAGACACATTTGCTAAAGATGGAGGGTGTGTTACATCCACTTGTTTAAATACCGTATCACTGAATGAACTCAGTGAAGGTATGTCCATATTCTTCTTTGTAATCTTTATGGAACTTGTTTTGCTGGTAACTGGTTTCCTCGTTCATTATCCTTGTTTTTCCACTTTTCAGTTCCATACTTTGTCTATTGCTGCGTTTTATGCTCTTTTTTGGTCCTGTGTGGGTGTGGTTTTTGCTCTGGTGTCAAACTGGAAGAATGCCATTTGCCAGCCAATTGTGAAGAGGGCTCATAAAGAACGAGGACACCTGAACCAGACAAGGAGAGAGGAGGCAGTGGCCATGGTGGCCACAAGTGCTACAAGTGCCACAAGAGTAATATGGTGACAGTTGGCAAAATGTATCTGTAGTGTTCTTGTACTAAATTGCCATCAGTGTGAGTTGTGTTGAGTATTTGTAAATTGTGTGACTAGTCTTGCAACCCTGTTACTCTTGTAAATATTAAACAGCTGCTGGACAGGTTTCAGTGCTATGTTCCTTATACACTTTCATCCTGTCTTTTACTGTGGTTAGGGAGCCAGGGTAGAAAGGTGTACCTTTGTTTGTTTTTGTTTGCTGTGGGAATTTAGTTAACACATAAAGGATAGAGATTTTTGACTGTTTTGTTGGCTTTGCTCTCTTCCAGAGAAAGGGCTTGGTTATTGAGTTGCACCAATACGAATAATAATAAAATACATATGACCAAGGTTTAATTTTATTTCTGCGTGGGTCGATTCTTTCCTCATTCTGTGTGTTATACCCCAACCTTAGGCTGGGCCATAACACTGCTCCAGTTGCATTTCCCTATTGCCCTCCTGTTCCCCAGTGGCAGCTTCTTGTGTGAACCGGACATTTTTTTGAGTGTTTGTCCTAACAGTCTATACTCCACTGATCCTCGTAGGTCCTAGCTGACTTGCATCTTCACTACATTCATGCAACAAACCTTTTATCACTTCTTCAGGCTTTTGATTTATCTATGTCCCAGTCCACTTCCTAGTCATATTTTACTTCACTTCATACTTCTGATCATTTCTTCATCTACGTCCAGCCTTTTTCACCACTCCCATCCCACCTTCCTCCTCTGCACCCTCTGTCATGTTCAGCTGTAACCTAAAATCTATCCCGCCCATTTTTCGCTCCTCTGCCATCTTATTCTCCCTTCCAGCCATTGCAAAATTCTCAGATTTCTCCATAAATGATGCCACCAACACCTTCTTTTCAACTCTAACCCTCTTCTTTTGATTGCGTACTGTTGAATGGAAATAGAATTGCAAGTTTCTTTTGTTCTTCCACTCCACTCTTTTCTCAGCTGCTCATAGTTTTACTTTGTTCTTTGGAGACAAATCAGTTTTATCACCAACAGGTTCTCAACATCCACCTTTTCTATGCCAGGTCTCCAAGCAAGCTGCATTCCCTGCATTTCAACCCTTATCAGAAAGTGAAGTTTCTGACCTGCTCTCACACAGAACCACCAGCTACTCCCTCAATCTCATCGTTTATCTTACTATGCATTTCCACACAAATTATTTTATTTTTTTCTATCTTTAACTCTTCATTATCCTCTGGCCACCTACCACTATTGTTAAAAAAAAAAAAACTTTACAAGATGCAAACTTCAAATTACAGGCCAGTCTCTGCTCTCCATTTTCTCCCAAAGTCAAACCTGCAGCCCTGATGCTTTGTTCCTACCTGTATACCTAGCCCGCAATTGTGTTCCTCACAAAGATCAGAATGTTTGAATTCAAGATTGGCTCAAGTTCTTACTGGAATAATACCTTCCTGGAGTGTAACAAATTCTCTTAATAACAAAATGTACAAAACTGTTAATAAGCTCTTTTCAAGCTTTATGATAAGCATCCGCCTTATCTGAATAATTTTCTACTATTATCGAGTTTCATACCATGCTACATTTGCTGCGAATTTGCCAGCTTTGGAAAGAATTTAGGGACATTTAGGGACAAACCAATCACAGTAAAATCATCAGCATGTTAAAAGTGAAAAGGGGACATGTGGGAAGGGTAAGTGTAAATAGGTTGTCCTGGTAGGTGACCTTTTTGTTTTCCTAGATGCCATGATCCCATCCTTCTTGAGACTCTGCTGTGGCCCAGTCAAAGGCAGAATCCAGTGTTATCTTCATGTGCTCTATTTAATGGAAACAGGTAGTGCCTCCTCACTGCCAGCTAATGTACCCACTGTGAAGGATTCCTGCCGTTCAGTCCCACACATAGATGGTCACAGTTCCCACACCGTATCCTGTAGATTACTGCTTCTCAACCTTAATTCCTCCAAGCCCCCCCCCCATACACAGGCTGTGAAATTTACTCTGTTGTACTGCTGCTGCAATCTTGACAAAGGTGCTTGCTTTCAAATGTACAATTAACAAAAACATATTTGTTGCTAGTTTTGCTTTTCTCAGGATAACCCAGAATGAATAGACCTTTCAAAAACAACCTGGAAGTTTGGTAAGCAAAAGTTATTTTAATACCTAAATTGCTCAAAACATTTAATTCAAGTCAATTTATTTTTATAAAGCGCTTCTTACACAGTGACTCAGAGCTCTGAACAGCAGATAAAGACAACAGAACAGATTTAACAGGTATATAGTAAAGGTACTGATTGAGGTTAAACATTTTATAAAAGCAACTGCAGGGTATAAGTGCAATACATTAAGCCTGCTGGCAGCTGAAGAGAGGGAAACTAAAAAACTCCTGAGGGAGTGAGGGAGACACATAAACCTCTGAAGGTTCAAGTGCAAGTAGCTGCCCACCCCTCCTGGGCTTCTGCACATAGAAAAAAAGTGCGAATAGTAGCAGCTGACACAGGTTATATTGCTAAGGACAGCACTGTGTAGGACAGTAAAAGTTGAAAAGCCGAGATGCAGGCATGTTGATCATGTCTGCATGGCAAGTTGGTCCTTAGCCCCCCGTGGCATAGAGTGCTGGTCTGACTGGTGGTCTAGTCTGGTCTCATCAGGGGATGGGGGTCAGCAATCTGTGCTTGTCATCAAAAGAAATTCAACCAGAACAAGATGGGGTTAGAATCTAATGACTTTGAGACAAACTAATTATACAGTGAAGACAAGAAACAGAAGTGAAGCACATTTTCCTAACCACAAAAGCCCATAATTTATCAGTGAAGGGGTTTTAAGTTCAAAGGTAAGAAGTTGCTTGCTCCTCTGTTAATGCGGGGAAATAAGTGTGGCGTTTCACCAGCATCTTTGAGATTTGCACTGTGATCTTCGATCTTTGATGGCGCTGAAATGTAGCTTTCTTTCTGCTATGAGTGCATGTGTCTGCTATGAGTGCTAGACTATGTCAGTGATTCCTGAGGGGACATGGTTTTCATTTGAAAGACCCGTTCCTGTTGGATAATGCTGGTTGTTAGCACCGGACTTCTTTGCAGGGGGCAGTGAATAACTTGGAGTTTGCGGCTATGGCTGTCACAAAGTTAACCAGGGTTATATAAAACGTGATGGAGGCTGCTTCCGCGTCCTTTTTCATTAGTGTATCTGTGTGGGGAGCAATGCTTTTGCTTTTGTTTTTGCGCAACTCCAGGCCCATTGTTCCTTTATATCTTCCAACAAAGGTGAAGCAGTGCAGCTTCACAGTAGTATTTTGGCTAATTGTTTGGATGTTTCCTGGCAGTATTTTTAGAAATTTCTTATCCACACCAGTAGCCACCTTTATTTTAGCTTTGCGCTAGTCAGTTCTTTTGCCTTTTGCTGGAAAAATGTTCTGTGCTTGCCTTTGTACTGGTCATGTGTTATTTGTAAATCAGTCTGTGATCAACCGGGGCAGTCTCATACACTCATTGCAAAGTACGTGGGAACAGACCACACTGAGGTGAGGTGAACATTTGCTTTTTGAAAGCAAAAAAAAGCCATAGTTAAGGTAGCCATTGTCATATTTTGTCAGCCCACTGCTAGCCAAGCATTTATACTGTTTGCAGCTAGTTGTGTGCGCGTGGTCATGTTCTGAATTCAGGACTGGGGCTTTTCCATCCACAACCGGAACCTTAGAGCTTTTGGTTAACCTAGTTTGGCTGGTTTGGAAAGTTATTTTATTGGATGAATGACAACATTTGTCCAACTTTTTGCTAAGATTAGATGCTGCAGTGGAAAATCTGGCTCAGGTGGGAGTACTGCATGACAAGGTTCCCGTTTTTTCATCAGCATGAGGAATATTAAGTGGGGCTCCATGTTGTCTAAAAAATTGTTGGACATGCTTGCCATTATTAACCTTTACTTTTTGCCACTATCTTTAGTTACTGAAGCTTGATTTTTACTGATAGAAGCATTTTGCCGATATTTTAGAATTATAGTATGTTTAGTCATCTTGTGCGTCCCCCAGTAGTTCAGTGAGGCTCTCAAGTGAGCCACTGCTGTTAATGAAATTCCACTTTTTTGAGGTCTGTGATGGTCTATGTGCAGTGTCAGAGTGTTGTCCACAGGTCTTACATGGTTTGTTAGCCAGCTTTATCCCATGTAGATGAAGATATGGAGCACAGTTCTTCTATGCCATGATGCTAGTAATAAGGATATGGATCCCCACAAACTCCAGAATTATTCTTAGTGTAACTCAAAATTCCTTCTCTGCCAGTCGGATAATATCCTAGATGAAATAGAGTATAAAATGGGAATTAGGAATGTAAACCCATGACCTAACCACGAATGCAAAACTCTTTGTGTTTTTATCTTCTGGGACTCGTTCCTGATTTCAGCAAATGACCCAATCGGTTTGTAAGGAATTTATTTCCAGCATCTTCAGTACCGCAAGTAGTTTGTACCCTCTTCAGCTGGATCTTGTGTCCTGTCAGAATAGGCAAATCAGTCTGTTTGTCCAGTTCTTTCACCCCACATTTGCTGCACTTACAGATCTGTGAGCAGCTGGGGACAGTCATTATACAGGGGTCAGTTGTATGAATGACTAAACTCTGGATATGTGAAGATTTACATACTCAGTGTCTCTATAGTAGAATATGGGACACTACAACATTAATTTGCCCCCACCCTCAAATACCAACACAGGAACACCATGTGTAAACATGGTAAATGAAGGCATAACCACATTCCAATACTATTTTGGTTCACTTTACTGTCATCTATTATCTCAGTAGGTAAACAGAAGTTGCGTTTGCTCTGAAGCAATTAAATATATATTCAATTGAAGAAATGTGCCTTCAAAAATTTGTATCAATCCCTTCAGTATTTTAGTGAAAATGTATAATTTACACTAATAAAAACCAATTACAAAAAAATTTAAATATTTGAAGTTTTGCATAAAGTCTTGAGATGGAAAACCCCCTGTGTCCATAACTGAGTTTAAATGTGTGCAGATTTCATATCTGATCAACATTGTTGTTTTTTCAGATTAAAAAAAAACACATGCTGCGTGTTTACTTAAATTTCAACAAAGCTGTTGTACATGCATTTTTCAGAGTCCAACAAGTTACATTTGCAATACCAGATATGTAGATATCACGCCACTCCAGTCCTTTGAAGATGTGCAGGCATTTGCCATAATTCGAAATGCCAAGCTTGCAAGTGGGTGTGTGGCAGAGATCCACTGCTTTAGTCACATCTTGGATGTTGAAGAACGTTCAGTTCAGTTTATGTTCCTTGGCAGGTGACACTGTGAGAGTAAAATTTTGTGTTCCGTAGTCCTACTGTGTGCAGGCAAATGTGTGTGTTTATTTCTTTGTGTTTATGTAATATTCTTTGAGGGTGAATGTTTATTTGCATTCCTATAGGTAACTGTGTACAAGAATTAATGTCATATGAGTGTCATATGTGTGTTTTTAAAATGTATTGCAAATATGTATGCACTGTGTGGTGTGTATGCATGTAAACTGTGCATTTTTGTTTCTACCTAAATGTGATTGTATATATCACATCGTATGAGGTTTTGTGGGTAAAAGGAGCAGTGGGTAGTGGAGCAGGTAGGGATTTTGATTTTTAACCTGAAGTTTGCTACCTTTATTACACACATCTTGTGATGCACATGGACATAGCATCAATGCTGGGTCCTGGGGTTGCTAGGTATTTTGGGTCTTTTTTACCGTGATAACAGTAAAAATGGGTCACAGATACATTGGAACAGCAAAAATCCAGAGGAATAAGTTACAACAATTTAGATACATCATTTGCAAGGCATCCATAAATGTTGAAGTGGGAAGGATAGATATAGAGCACAACAGTAGAATGATCTTTATATATTAAAACTTAAAGAAAAAGTCCAAATAATAGTAACAGGTCCTTACAAAATTTCATTAGTATATTAAAGGCTATCCAGTTTAATTTTATTGCAATCTAATGTTTAAATACATTAAATTTCTTTTAACCTCTTTTAACCTCATTTATCTCAAATGATAAAGAAACCAGAAACTCAGTTTTACTGAAAAATAGCCATAACCTAATCTGTCGCAGCGGGGAGAGAGGGAGGGTGAGAGAGAGATAGCATTATGGAACACAGAGCCAAAATATAAACAAGACCTGCACTACTCATCTCTCCCCTGGGAGAACCAGTTAGCTGCTAACTATATTTACAGGTGACACGCCGAATGAAATCACCTAACTCCCAAGTAGACCTCCCTGGCTTTACCCATCCACCTAGGACCCAGAAAAAGTTTGAGTTCTTTCAGTATTAGACACCCAAAACCACAAGATCCATTCAGGTTTGGCTACCTTGAATCCACTGCTCACCTTACCCGAAAGACCACCATTTATAGTAAATTCCCTCTCTGCAGCCTCAGCAACAGCTTTGACAGCTTTGCTCTTCTCATGGACTAAAATATGCAATGTATTATAGGTTCTGTACGATGACTGACAAATTTTATGGCCCATGTAGGTTTTAATACATACTATCAAAATACTATAAGATACTGCCACTACCTTGAGCCCAGGTGTCATGCCACCAGCAGTAGAAGTCCACACTTACTTCTTTTGTACTACAGCTGAGGGTGTGCTTCAATGTGCGTTCTGTGTGGGGATGATAAACATAAAGAAGAACCCATTTCTTAATCACCACTGTTGCATTACCATTGAGCTACTTTGAATAAACCTAGTTTATTTACCCTCAACTTCTCCAAAACAATTACCCTGCTGAATAAATGGGTACAACTGTAAGGTATCTTGGATTAAGGTGTCAGCTAAATAACAAATTTATCACTGAGGGACACATGTGTTTATGTATTGTAAGTTTGTCTGTGATGGTACCTGTATGTCTGTACAGTATTCAGTATGCATGTGTGTAGTACAAGTGAATACATGTAGCCTAGTGTGTTTATAAACCACCATTATTTCAATTACAAAAAAAACATCTGAGATCATGTGTAAGAACACGCAGTACTGGGAACCCAAAGCAATTCTTTTTCCACAGAAAAGATTGCAGTTGGTACACTATTCTTCAGTGGGAATAAATGGCACAAAGGAAACCTGGCTATGATTTAAGACAGCTGAAAGATCAGCAGTCAAACAGTAGGAGCTGTAACGCTCCTTAGTTTCTTGAATGGTGTCCCATCCAAGGTATACTCCTCCTCACCTAGCACCCAGTGATTCTGGGATAGGCTGAGGACCATCTCAAACCTGACCAGGTGCTTAATGTGAGTATGAAATTTTCATAAATGATACTTTTATTACAAAAGCACATGGATTTTTTTTTGGAAAAACATGCACCATATCATCTAAGGCTCATTCTGTTTAAGAGTACGATACTTAGACCCCACAGCTATGCCTTTAAAAGAACTGGCTTAAATAAAAAGAAAAAAAATTTAGATGAAAAAAGTTTGTTTACTGCTTGATCTACTTCTTAAATGAGCATTACTAGTGATTACAAAACAAAATGAAATTTTGAAATCAGCTGCTAACAAAAGGTCATTCGTATGTTAAGAAAGTGACACTACCTTTCTTTGGTTCTCGGGGCTGCAAGGAATGTTTGGAAAAGTATTTTGTTTCTATTATTAGTTTATCTACACGTGAACTCATTCGGCCCATTATAAAACTCAAGCAAACAGATTAATCTCTGCTGGTATCATGTCCCAGGTATCTTTCTGGTAAAAAGCCCAGATGGTCAAGTACAAACTTGCAGAGGGTAGGATAAGCAAATCAAATTCACTGATAAATTCTATTTTAGTATGGTTTTGGCTCTTCCCACCAAAACCAGACCCCTAGGAAGCCCCAAATGCCACACTGATTTTATCGCTTTGATTTCTTCCTTATCTTGCCAACAGAGTATTTAGCAGAAGCACAGCATGTATAAATGTCAGTCTGCCAAAAGCAAACATATATATTCTAAGGTAAGCACTATGGGACCTTGCTGTTGCCTGCACAGCACCACTTTGCTTTACTCTTCTTCTTTGTAGGTTTTCCGTTGGCTGTGATCATGCACTCACTCTGTGAGCGACCTACTCCTTGTGGTTATCCTATAATCCCAATGGTGGCTACCCTACGTCCCTGCCAACTTTTCATACACAATCACAGACACAAACACGCGTGCACACATACTCACCAACATGCACAGATTTGTATGCGGAATCTGATTATATGCAATGTGTCAGTCCCTTAGCTAAGCTTCTCCCATCAAGTTCCAGCCTATAAACGGTGTTTGAAATCTTGCTATTTCATTTTTGCGAAGGCAGCTGTGTACAGAACCTCCAGGGACACAAAGTGTCTGATGTATTGTATAAAGAGAAAACAAAAATCCACAGCCACCTCTCTGCAGTCTTAACTTATTTTAATTTAGCAACAGGAACGGTTCTAACAGCTGTTTAGGCTTGTAATTATGTCTGCATGTTTTTTTTTATATTTTTGCCTTACGTGTACTTATTGTAGTAGTTAATGGGTCTGTAGAAATCCACACAGCCATTTCCACTCAGCAGACCAGGCCATATGGTCCGCATGGCTTACGAGAAGGTACCACCCCTGTGTTTCCACTGTGGCTTGCTCTGTCTGTTTTATCTCTGAATAAGGATATTATTAAACAGAGTAACTACACATGTGTCTAATCCTTACTCTTAAACAGAGGATCCCAGCAGCAGGGGTGAGCAGTAGTCTGTAGAATATTCTGAAGAAATCATTAATGCTGGTTATCTTATGGGATGAGTTAAAATAATAAAATAAGGGCCCTAGGCTGATAGGAACAGGGCCCTCATCAATCCCAGTTCTCACCCTTTTATATCCTTATTAGTCTGAACCATCAGGCCTAGTTGTAAAAATGCCTTTTCACTGGTCCCTGGACTGCTTAGTAGACAAGCTGCTGAAAAGGTCCAGACTGTATCTTGCCTGTATTGTAATCTGTGAGCAAGTAACTGCATTAATATACTGCTTAATATTGCCTTGTTTAGAGCCGTTTTGCCGTATGATGCATTTTTTAAGGTTATAGCCTGCATATACATAATGTGTTCAGTATTGTATGTCTCTTTTTTGTTGTTAACATTGTAATAATCCTCAGCCTCACGTCTCTTCAGGAGGAGCAAGCTATTAAATTTCACTTGCTGTTGAATATTCTTGATGAACAAACATTTTGTAAACAGCACGATTATCATCAGTCATGCTGAGAATAGTTACACATCACTGACAAAGTGTAAATCCTGGTAACCAGGAACAAAGATTTACATCTTTTGTACCCTGTGCAGAACAGGAATCATGTTTACTGAACTGCAAGTAATAAGTATGCCATGTTTTGAATTGTGTTGAATTGCATTTGGTAAGTGCCCATTGCAAAAGTGCAGATTTCTTTCCAGGAAGGAATGGTTGCAATTATACTGTTATGTGTGGCCATCTGTCTGAATGATAGCAAGGGGTCTAAGGCACAGACTGTGTGGTTTACACTTTTGTTCTGTTCTTCCTGCAGGCACCCTGATGACATTCACATCTCTGAGAAGTAAATGGAATCTGACCATCCGAACACAGTACCCAACCAGCAGCCATCCAAGGGTTCAAGAGGGAACAACAATGCCATGTCTGTATTCACCATATTCTGCTCTCCAGCATCATTGTGGAGAGGATTCACAAGTATATGTCACACTTTTTCCATTGCATTGTGCATTTTTTCACTATAAGACACACTTTGTTGTTGTCAGTGGAAAACATCTGTATGTCTTACTTTTCTTCAGTGCCGCTAGTTTACATAAGACTTAAAACCTCGCCACCTTCAGACAATAGGTACATAACTCACAAAGGATAGTTTCAATGATGTAAATATTTACATGACAAATAAAAACACGACGTGAAAAGTGATTGGATGATTTATCAAAGCAAGCTAAGATGAAAACATTGTTGCCAGTGTAACAAGGGAGAGAGAGAAACTACACAGTCTCTATAGACAGCACCTACATTTTTAAAATGGCAAACATTAAGCCTTGCAAAGACATGCATCTCACTGACACACTTAGTAAAGTGTATCATTATTAATGCACTTTACCTGCCACTTACAATGCTAGGCTTTTACACTAAGACACTTTACAATACATGTCTGCATTTGTACATCTGAGGGATTAGTCTGGAGAAATTCAGGATGAGAACCATGATCACGAGTACGGCAGCAGGAAACAGAATTTAAACTTGTTGTTCAGTAATAGTAAGGTGATGGCTGTAACCATTCTGGCACCATGTGCTTCCATTTAGTACTCACCTAGTAATAGTAAAAAGGGTCAGTTAAATCAGTTGAATCATATCGGGACCAGCTAAAGCATACAAAAAACACAATTCAATATTTGCCAGTATCAGAATAGCAACCAAGATCAATTTAAACAGAGACCAAATGTGTAAAAAAGCACTAATGGAATTAGACCAAAATATCCTCCACTGACAGGCAAATAACAGAACAAGTAGCTGCTGAAAGCAGACTGTTTTTCTTCTTGTGCTATTAACTATAGGTTACATGATGGAATGTCTTTTAAATACTGAAAGAGCAGCCACATCCCATATATAATCTGAGAGCAGAAATTACAAAGAGCATTTATTCACATAAACCTAATGGTGGATGTGTGCAGAAAACATGAGAATGAGTTTTTGTCAGATAAGAATGAATAAAGTGATTTTCGAGAAGAAAGGCTTGATGGGATCACCACAGATGCTTTGTTAACAACAGAAGGGAAGAGGAAGGAAGAGGAAGAGTCAGTCAAAGCTTTCACAAATTTATGAAAACAAATGAAAAAACATGGTGGCCAAGAAACAGTGAAAGGTCAGTTTACATTCCAGTGCTGCATAAAGGAGATAAGACAGCAAGATATGCATAATATCACCTAGTTTTCCTAATTTCTAACTCCAATGTCCTGTTCAAGGCCATCCAGTGAAGACTGCAGACCTACACCAAAGGCGATTTGCTTCATGTACAAGCCAGACACAGAAAAGGACATGGAAGAAAAGATATTATCTCTGTCGTGTGATTGATATTTTCAAAATTCAGAGAATACTGAAAAGAGTTCTATGTGTTTTATGGGCTATAACATCTGTCGATTACTTTGACTATGATAAAATATTACATTTATGCAAAAATTGGTGTTGGGGAACATCTGATCAACCTTATGGAGAATGTGTACATTGCAGAAGAGGCCACAGTTAAACCAACTTATAATGAAATAGAATTGTTTCCAAATGGCAAATGAGTAAGACAAAGCTGCTTCCTGTCTCCTAACCTTTTAACTTGTATGTGAAACACATTTTGAGTGAGGTCAGAAAGAAGAAGAAAAAGGTGCTTTCATCACTGATGAATTTAACACAAACGTTGTTGATTCCAAACTAATTGCAGACAGTGGATTAAAAAAAAAAAAAGATTTCAGCCTTAAAAAAAAGTTAAAATGCCGAAAAAACTGAAGCAATCTAAAGAAAACTAAAGTTTTGAGAATTGGTACAGAATCAAATTTTAGTGTGGATCGCAAGGACTTAGACAACAACCATCAACAAGGGGGGTAAATCAAAAGAAACACTGGCAGAGTTTCAATAAAGTATCTGGAAAATGTTTTATATTGTATACACTTAGCACATTCCACCCTCACAGAAATTATACATTCCAACAGGTCATATATTATGTCACTGCAGGGTGTGGTAAATGGCCAAAAGTATGTGGATGCATGAACACCACACCCATGCGTGCTTGCTGAAAATTTAATTTCAAAACCATGGGCATTAATGTGGAGTTGATCCCCTTTTGTTGCAATAACAGCCTCCACTCTTCTGGGAAGGTTTTCCACTAGATTTTGGACATGGCTGTGGGGATTTGCTCCCATTCAGACACAAAAGGATCAGTAAAGTCAGGCACTCATGTTGGGCGATGGGTCCTGGCTTGCAGTTGGTGTTCCAATTTATCTTGAAGGTGTTCAGTGGGGTTCAGGTCTGGGCTTTGTGGAGGTGAGACAAGTTCTTCCACACCAGACTCGGTAAATCGTTTCTTTATGGACCTTTGTGCACAGGGACATTGTCATGCTAAAACAAGGTCCTTCCTCCCAAAACTGCTGCCACAAAGTTAGAAGCAACAAATTCTCTAGAATGTCATTTTATGCTCTACCATTAACATTTCCCTTCACTGGAAATAAAAGGCTGAAACCATGAAAAACAGTCCAGACCATTATTCCTCTATCACTAAAATTTACAGTTGGCACTGTGCATACAGGCAGGTAACATTCTTCTGGCATCTGCCAAACTCAAATTTATCCATGAGACTGAGAGATAGTGAAGTGTGATTCATCACTCCAGAGAATGCATTTCCACTATTCCAGAGTCCAATTCCAGCAGGCTTTATACCACTCTAGGAAATGTTTGGCATTGTGATCTTAGGCTTGTGTGCATATATGCTGAGTATATACCCTTTTCAAGAGGTTTATGATGAATAGTTCTTGTGCTGATTTTGCTTCCAGAGGCAGTTTGGAATTTGGTACTGAGTGTTTCCACTGACAAAAGACATCAATTTTTACATGCAAAACGGTTCAGCACTTGACAGTCCCATTTTGTGAACTCGTGTGGCCGAGCGCCGCATGGTAGAGTGGCTGCTGTTCCTAAACATTTCCTAAATGTTTCCAATGGCAGAGGCTTTTGTCAAGCCTGAGCACTATTTTGAAAGATAAGAGAGAACTTAGCTCTACATCTAGAACTTGAACTTTCATCATCATGGGCACAGAGTCAAATTATGTACCACTGTTATTTAACTCTTTAATCCTTTTTTAAAGTGGTAAGAACAGGGTGACCAACCTAAATATGCATATGACATCAGATGAGTTGTCTCACTTTTCTGCTTCTATAAATTGAAAAAGAATAGTCCTGCCAATTCAGTACACAAATGCAAATCCATCATCTGCATAGACCAAAGTTACATTTTAAATTTAAGTTCTGACGATGCTTTCACTGTGATCCACATGTTTTTCTTTCAAAATGCTTTATTAAGAGTAAACAAGATCATAAGGCCTAAAGAACACACTAGAACAACCATGAGGTTTTATACACACCACACAATGTGTATATAAACATCAACGAATATTAAAAATGATTATCAACCAAAATTAGATTTTGGCAATAACAGTAATCAGATAAACACAATCAATAAATAAAAAAAACAAATACAACCATCAGGTAAGCTATATTGTACATGGTCAAAATGCAACTAGCTATAAACAATGGCATCATTAAATAACCAAAAAAACAAAAAAAAAACTACTGATCCCAAAAGGAAAAAAAGAAAGTGTTAAAAATGTAGGGGCTAAATATCCAAGCTAATGTGTGCAGTTTGATCCAAATTAAGACTTTTGATTGTTTGGATTTCTTAGGGATTATCTAGGTAGATAATAGCTCATTTAAACAATAAAAATTAAAATGAAATAAAAACTAAAACTTTTACAATATCTAGCATAAACCTCAAAAGAATTTACATACCTAATTGCAACTTATACTGCAGAAAGCTAAATGTTGCTTTTGAGCTGCTTGTTACTAGTACATTGAACATTAGTTAGCTGACCTGCTAACTAGCAAGCAACTAGCAAGCTTGGTACCTACACAACGCTGATACAGCAAAACCAAAAATACAACCTAAAAATAAACCATCGCGTTTTTTTAGATTGAACGCTGAGTTCCTTAAATCAACACTTAGTTGAGATTTTGTTATTTGTTGATAACACATGATTCTAAGCTCTGTGTGCTATTTTACAACCACATGAAAGAGGGAACCATAATGGTTACCAATTTGAAATGAATTCATGCCAATGTAGCAGTGCCCCTTACCGAGACATTTAGCTTTGTTCTAGTACAAATACCCCAAGATAAAAATGAGTAAATATTTGTTACTTTAGATAAAGGAATCAGTCGAAAGACAAATTAACAAAAGCATCAATGATATTCATGCTCATTTTTAATTTAAACATAAATTCAGTTTGAACACACTCTCCCTCTAGTTGCTGGACAGCTCCTCCATGGCTCTAATTTTTATAATTCCAGTGCTGGATTTCTGAAATGTTGTCTGTTTTAAAAAAAAATCATACAGCCTTTTCTTTGAGAGTGGGTGTTCATTGTGCTTGGGCGGTTCTAAGCGATTACTTAAATGCAAGTAACGGAGGAAATGCAACTTGTTGCTATCCATGTTTGCAAACCAACTAGTCATGTATTTTGGATGTAACATTGCATCACGGAGCGATAGGGGTGGTCCGGGTAGATTTGGCACACATCTGCAATTTATTTGTGCATCCATTCGATGCAATTAACTAAAAATGCCTGAAAAACCCATGAAGGCACCTCAGTACCATCATTTTTGTCATAACACTTTATCTTCTGAAACAGGCACTACGATGTCACAAACATCAACAGGCGCTGTGTACGGAGACAACATCCAGCTCCTGGAAGTCAGCAATAGGGTGTTGAAGGAGATTTGATTCTGCTCAAGATACAAAGAAGTTGCACGTATTATTTTAATGCAGATTTCTGTTACTTTCAATGGAACAACACTTTCCACATTACCACATTATTTATCAGGAAGTTTAAATCTGTATTTAATTATTAACTTTAGTATAGTATGAGTAAAGCTGGTATTGCTCTCGTTCACACTCTTAGCTGCATACTTGTCTGTGGCTCCCACCGTGCTTCTCTGTTTAATACTGAAAATTGTCCAGTTGAGACCTACAGGCCCACCTCATTTGTATACCTTTTCTCACTAAATATTGGCTGTTGACCAGGCAGGGATAGTCAAGATGTAAGTATAACTTTATGTCCAACTTTTTTTACACTAGCACAGACTTTATCTTTTTCTGCCAATAAACATTCCACATCGATCAAGTCCAAAACGCAACCACCTGAGTGAGGTAACCCCGACATATCCAAACATTATAAGCTTGTTGAAATACAATACTATGAAACCCAAAACTAGCACAGTTTTAGCACAATGGCTGCAAGCCATGTCCCTGTTTCTGTCCTTGATCAACCCAGAGTCCATCATTCCACCGCATTAACACCTCGCACAGCTGTGTGGCCCCATGTGGGCTACAGATTGTAGTGAGGACACAAGGCCAGCCTGAAAGCAGAGGCCAGGGCCAGAAGAGATATTTTATGAGAGGTGTAAAAGTGCCATCTTTTCTCTTCAAATGAACACTGAGTACAGTCCAACAAACTTTACAACTACACAAAGTCTGCGATGAAATCAGATTCACAGATCATTAAGGGCTTGAGTTGTTTAAGGAGACTTAAACCTAATACATGGATTACTCTTCGCCAGTCCTGCTGAAGGTAAATTTTAGTCAGTACGAAGTTTGGATTAAATTAAATAATATAACATTTTTAAAATAACACAACAGATGTCAACAAATCTTGGAATACTGACAGCAGATGTTAGCAGACTTTCAGTTGACAGAGAGATGAAAAAGATGACCAAGTCCTAAACAAGTGGGTCTATCACAGCGTCAGTCACGTACTGTCAGTATCTGCTTCCTGTAAGAGCACATATAGAGAAATTTATTTTAACTTGTTCTTTTTCACCATTCCTTCCTTTTGTTCTTCCACAGGATGCCAAAGCCGGGGACAATCACTAAGATACATTTGCATTCTTAGGAGTTAATAGAAAAAACGTGAAATGCTATTTTCATGCAAACATTTTCAACCCATTTGCTATTTTCATTAAGGAAATAAAATATTTTCATATAACACGAGTATCTGAAGTCAGACATTTGTAGTCCTGCAGTACACAGTACTGTCGAAAATTGGAGGGATACATACAGTACTCGTGAACTGTTTCACAAGAGCAGCAGAACACACTCTTTTCCTTTCTCTTGTGGCTTGTCCTTGCCGCCCCTGCTGGTGTTTACTGACACATTAAACACTTGGCTCCATAGCTCAGCCAAAGGTCCAATGTGGGGTTTTTGGCATCTTGTAGTGCAAACTGATTGATATGAGAAAAAATACAGCATGCTAGAGATTTGTTATTTAAGAATTCACTGAGATCTGCTAAAATGGCCCTTACCTAGCTTAGCAAAATTTACAAACACGAACTAAAACTAAAAACTCATTATTGTGCATATCTCTCAGCTAAGCAGTTTTTATTTTCCGTATTAGAAACAGTTCTTTTTAATGTTGAGTCATCACTTTTTTTTTTTTCACTTTCACAAGGTTTTACAAGCCAGAATATGAAGTAAACAGACTGCATATCAGATGTTAATCGCATGTGTCCCAGGAATCACGAACTGCATCTAAGCCAGTGAGTTCCCAGACATTTCACAATAAATAAAAAGCAACAGTTTATGTTTGAAACATTTTTATATAAAAATAATTATTTATATGAGTAAAAACTCATTTCTTGCACACTCATTTTGCCCAACCATCTGAATGATTTGTAAATTAGTCCGAGACCATCCGTTTCTCTTACCCGTGTCTTTGCAATTTCTATGTTACTTCTATAGGGAAGTACAGGTGTGCTTGCAAAATGGAGATCTGAAAAAAAATTATAGGCTGATATAATATGATATAATCTAGTGTTTTCATCTTTGTTGGTTGAGAAACTGACTTCTCTATGCTGAGATTGCCATGGAAGATGAGCAGTGCCACCTAAAGAGCAAGGAAGCAATCCTTTCATCATAAAACAAGCTGAAAAGGTGCCTTAAGGGACAATACAAACCTTCAGTAAATCGAGAGATTGCAAACTGGCAATGCAAGTGATGGGGTGTGACAGCCATGCAAGGGATTTCTGCCCTGTCCTGGGAGCACCTTGCTTGGTCTAGCACTAGTCTAGTCTCGCAAATTGTCATAGGATTCTCTGGATTGCTGTGACCCGAAAACATGCAAAGCTTTTGCGGATGAAAAATGAATGCGTATGTCAATATGAATGCCATAAAGTAATATGTCAGCTGAATTCAAAAAAAGCTGGAAACAGATGTAAAAAGGTCTTGCAAGCAAGGCCACAGGGTTGTTTTGGATTCAGGTGTGAGGAAAGTAGAATAGAAATGTTTCCTCAAGTCTGTGAGAACAAAAAAAAAAAACGGGGCTATTATTAAATCTCAAGAAACCACAAATCAAGTGTCATTTTTTGGGACACCAAGTCTCATTGTCAGTGCTTTGTACAAAATCAAGTGACAGTTACTTAAGGTGAGGAAACATTAGAAATGCACATAAAAGGATGTTGCACCACACAGTACAAATCTCTCAGAAAAACAGAAGATTCATCAAGCAGATTCATAAGCTCAGCAAAGAAACTGAAGATGGGAGCAAATGAGGAAGAACAAGATATGTGAGAAATCATTTGGTTGCAGTTTCAATTAGGAATCCTTAAAGATACAAAAGGACAGATAACTGAAGCAGACGTTGAAGATTTGTTCAGAACAGATATCATCGTCCAAGACCCATAAGAAGACAAAAACAAATAAATATGAAGAAAGAAATAAGATCAGAACTGAAGTGCCTGCCAAAAAGAATGGCTTTAGAACAGATGACATAAACACAATTTGTAGCACATATCAGTGTACTGGGTTTAGGGAATGAAATGGCTGGGAGTGATGGCATTTGGAATTACATGCATTTTTATTTTTCTTTCCCCATAATGAAAAATTCACCACAAACACAGCTCCTACTAATGCGGGAAATTAATGGAAATGGGTTTTCAGCCTTGAACCTACTCCTCCTCTCCTGTCTTTCCCAGTGCCTGAACTGGACGGAAAAGTGTTAGTACTCCCCTTGTTGGTATGATGGCCCACCTAACAGTTAGAATCAACATACTAGGCATTCCATTTTTAATTGCTACAGTAAATAAAAGATACCAAGAAATACGGTTGATTTTTAAAATATAGAAAGGAGTACTAGGAGCTTGTGAGAAGCGTCGGTATGTAAGAAACAGTCTTGGAACTCCACCAGTCCTGGGGATACTCACTAGCCCACTGGCTGAGGGCTGTGTACCTGGAATTTCCCCCAGTGGATGAGAGCATTGTATCAATGTGGCTGCAGGCAACAGAGAAGAAAGCTGACTGTGGCCATATGCACCAAACAGCTGTGCGACGTATTCAGCCTTCTTGGAGTACATTACTGAGGTACTCAAGAGAGTTCCACCCACTGTCTCTTTAGTTGTGGTTTGTAACATTAACACTCATGTTGGGAACAACAGGGATGCCTGGAAGAATGTCATTAGGAGGAATGGCCTGCTGTTTGTAAAACTGAGTGGTGACCTGTTATTAGACTTCTGTTCTACCCATGGATTGTCCATAACCATCACTATGTTAGAACACGAAAGGGTTCACAAGTGTGGCTGGTGACTAGAACACCAAAAGTCTTTGTGTTCATATTACGTCACTTGAAGCTGTACGTTCTGAATATTCAGATCAAGTGTGTGCAGAACTGTCAACTGATTACCACTTGGTGGTGAGTGGGATTTGACATACAGGGCACTGGTGGGTCAGACCTAGCAAGACCCAAATGTTCTGTGAAAGTTTTTGGGGAAAGACAGCTCTATGTGAGACAGACTTAACCCCACCTCTGAGAAAATTTCTCATTTGTCCCAAGTGCAGTTGGAAACAATGGGCCTGAATAGATCATGTTTAAGACCTTAGTCATAGATGCCAAAAACTGTGGGCAAACTTTCAGTTACCTTAGGAAAGAATGTGTGTTCTTTGCAACCTCCAGATTCACTATCTTGTCAGGGGTCAGTGCTTAGTGACATTGGAGGATTAGACTCCTTCACTATTCCCAAGGTAGCTATGGTGGTGTGTGACCTCCATGGTGATACAGCTGCAGGGGCAGATGAGATTTAGCTAAAGAGGTGTTAAAAGCACTAGACATCATTAGGGTTCCACAGCTTATGCTACTCTTCAATGTAGTATGCAAGGTGTATAAGGTACCTCTGAACTAGCAAACCTGGGTGGTAGTGCCTATATTTAAGAAAGGGGACTCGGCACTGTACTCCAATTATAGGAAGATCACACCTTAGCCTCCCTGGTAAAGTCTATGCCAGGGTACTGGAAAGGAGGCTTCATCCAATAGTTGAGTCTTTGTAATTGCGTTTATGTGCAGTTTGGATGACAGCTCCAGTACCACGAAAATGCAGAGATTTTTTGCAGATGAGGGAGTGCTGAAATCGAGGGCTTCCAGGTTAAACTGAGTCAGTATACTGCTGGGTATTTTGAAGCAAGATATCAGTTTAATCAGTGATGAAGGGATCATCAGAACCGATTCAGGCTTCAATATCAACAAAACAATGAGAGATACTTTGCAGTAAGAATGTATAATGGCCAAATTGACAGATAGATTTGCGTATTATTGGCTTAGAGGTGGAAAGTAAGATTTTTTTGATAATATCGGTGAACTGTCAAATGCTGCATATACCAAGAACAGTAACTGCTCCCACAACTGACAGGAGAAAACAAAGATGGAGTTAAGATCAACATATACATACTAAAATCAATTTGTGATATACATCCAAATCCCTTGAGGGTGGTACCTGAAAGGCCCCAGCATGACTCCTACCTGTGAAAAAGAATGCTATGATTTATAGCTGGAATAATCTTCTGAATAACTGAATCCTGGACTTTCTGACCAACAGGCTACAGAACGTGAGGATCCATGGTAACACCATCCACACCATCATCTACAGCAACGGTGCTCAGCCCACAGCTGTTTACCCTTCTAACCCATGACTGTGTTGCCAAATATAACAGCAACCACATCATCAAACTGATGACACCACAGCTGTGGGCCTCATCACCAACAATGAAGAGTCAGCCTACTGATGGAAAGTGGAGCAGGTTATAGCCTGATGTAAAGACAGCAATGTGTCTCTCAATGTTAGTAAGACTAAGGAGATGATTTTTGACTTGAGAAGGGTCAGGGTTAGGTTCAGCAGTGGAGGTGGTGCACAGATTCAAATTCTGGGGATTTCACATTGTCAAGGACCCACAGCACAACCCATCTGGGCAAAAAGAAAAAAAGAAACAACAGTGTCTCCACTTCCTGAAAAGACTGAAAAGAGCTGGATTTCTACCCCCACACCCTCACCAGCTTCTAGAGATGTACTACAAAGAGCATCCTGAGTTCCTGAATCTTAGACTGCTACTGGAACTGCACTGCCTTTGACCAGGAAACTCTGCAGAGGGTAGGGAAGACTGACCAGGACTTTACTACCCATCATCCAGACCACCTATAACAAGCAGTGCATTAGGAGAACTCAGTAAATCTCCTAAATCTCCAGTAAATCTGTATGCATTCTTTCTATTCTTCAGCTGGACTGCAGCTGTCAATCTATGTTAAGTGTGACAACCATACAATAATAAACTAACATACTAATGGAATCAACTGGTAACTGTCATCACTAACAGTGGTAAGGTGCTTTCACAAATCCTGTTTTGCATGTCTATTAGCTGGTAAACTGAGTCTTGCTTTCAAGTAGCAGAATGGATGGAATTATTCACTTTCTGCCTTCCAAATTTCCACGGATAAGCATTTGGAAACATTCTCTTGACTTTTCCCCTCATACACTTTCATAGCCAAGTCTTCCGCATCTCCTCTTACCATCCTGATGAGTTCTCTGATGTATGAAGCAAGTTAATAAAATCTTTACGACTTGCATTATCTCTTCAGTTTTGCTGTGACATGTCCTGTTAACCAGCCCAATAAAAAATGAACAGAGACAAGATAGAGGGCATAACAGCTGCAGTTTGCTTAACCTTCCTGGGAAATCTTACAACATGAAAATCTGTTCAAGAAACCATTCAGCCATTCAAGTCACTTCTTGGAAGCAGTCTTCATTTTTTTCAGTTGAACTTTGCTAACAGTGACATATAATAAAACAAATTTCAAAAACAATAAAATGAACTACGAATATGCTGCGTAAGAATTTTACTTCTCCCATATAATCACAGCCACAACTAAACATTAATTAAAGAACTCATTTGTGTTGCAGTCAAGTGTCTCTCCAGGGGTCATTTCCTATTTCCCAAACTGGCTTTTTAAAATTCTTTCCGGAACACATGTCGCACAAGTAATGTGAAACAAGTTACTTGTAAAAATGTGATGTAATAAAGTACATTTTTAAAATTTGACCAACAGACTAATAGGTTGAATCCAAAGTCTGGTTTTACAAGTTATGTACAGTAGGATGAAAAGTAGACCATCCTCTTTTGTGCATTAACAGCAGGAGACCAAACTGACAGGATGAGATGAGTGAGGTAAGTTTAGAAGGACCTCACAAACACACATATGCTCCAACTAGAGCACCATCTATCTATGAAGCGTCGGGAGGACTGTTTGCTTCACTTTCTCATTGTTTTGTGGCTCATTAGAGCCCAGCAGGTGTGAATGGACTGCAAATGACCTGGAAGAATGCTCACACTACTCCCAGACAAGCTGGACAGCATAGAATTTGTAAGCAGTAGAGGAAAACACTTAACATTAAACATAATTATGGTCCCATCTTTTTTCATTGCCATTATTTTCTGTTGGCACGATCCATGCGTGCAACCTCTGACCTCTACAATACAAAAAAAAAAAAAACAACCCCATTGAGTATGCAATTTGTAAGTAACACACTAATACGTCTGGATTCCAAACAATGCAGCTAAGACAACAGAGGACTTTATTGTTTGACTAATATGGGCCAGTTGCTGCTTGTAAGAGAACAATATTACGATACGGTGCTAAAGACTTTACTGTAAATAAATGTTGATACCGGAGAATAATTTGTTTTTGTATACTTTGTTTCAGCAATGCATGATGTCCACTAGACTTTCATCGTCTTTACGCCTGTGTTGCAACACATATCCCACTGTGATAGAAATTTCTTCAAGCATTGCAGAATACCATGACCATGCTGCAGCATCGGAATAGGAATTTGTTGGAACGCACTCTTTCCTGTGACCTAAACTGATCCTAACATTGTTTGGAAAAGTCCCTGAGGCACATTGTCATCCTTCCTGAGGGAAGCCTCGTTCCCTGATCAACAATGAAAAACCTTTGTGGGTCAGCAGCCACCCCAAGAAAGAATCTCACCACTTAGGTCTTGTCCAGTCCTATGTAAACAATTTACAAACGTGAGTTCCTCATCATTTTATAGGCAGCAAGTCTGAATACTGCAGCATATTCTTCCAGTTTAAAAAAGCAGTGTGGCCATGTGTTCCGTGTGGCTCCTAGTGCCTTTTTGGTTCTGGGATGCTTGTGCTACACTGACTTTATCATATTGTTTAGTTCATGCTGTGAAGCACTGTCCAGAATTTAGTACAATTTCATGTGGTGAACAAAACTGACCAGCATAATCAGTATTGATCATTATTACTATTGATTAACTCAAACTATTTAAGTGTTGCATTTTTTTTATTTTATTTTTTGGAGAACTAGTTGTAAGTTCCAATTAATATTTTCAATCAAAGTTCTGTTGTATGATTTTTTTATTTGCAAAAAGAGACTCCAAATTCTGGAACATCATTTATATTCCTTGACACTTTCAGTCGTCCATCAGTCTTGTGGGATTTTGGTAAAAGCATTCAGGTCAGAGTGTTACGTAATCTTTTGGTGCAACCATACCAGAATGAGACAGACATCCACACGTACGTTTTCCTTATGTTCACCTGTGATGAATACCACTTTCCTAGTCTGCTGTGCACCTTTGATGCGACTTCTCACCAGCAAGCCAACAGCAGAATAGACTCTATTTTTTTGGTCTGAATTTCCTTGAGGTCATTCCTGGATGTCACAAACTGACTGAAAATTTGGTGGTGCAGCACATTGTGAGAAAGTATGGCAGTTTGTTTTGGAAATACAGAAGGGAGAAAAATCAGTCTCCTTCTTTACCATTTACTGATCTTTTGTAATCCAGAAGTCAGATTGTGTTTATCATTCTGTGCAGACTATGAACAGGCAATCCTCAGTTGGCTTAAGTTGGCTGTGTGATATCGCCACAGCCTCATAAAACATCAGCTTTCTTATTCAGGACCTACGTGTTGGAGTGGTGGAGATCCAGGCCTTGTGGGGAAATAGAGCAGTCTGCCAGGAAGGGTCACTTAAGGTGAGAACATTCGCTTCCAGCGTTTTCCCAAGGCCCCCTGCAGGAGGGGAAGTTTGTGCGTCCTGCACAGGAAAAGGGGCCCCATTTCTCCAAGGTCTAATTGCAAGGACAGCCCAGACTTCTGGATCAGTCAGGGAAAGTGGTCCTTTCAAAAAAGAATGTTCTGTACTTGCTGGGTCCTCTCTTCACGAGACGCTGAGCCAGACCACATAGCAGAAGCCATCCCAAATGCTGAAATCCAAATAGCTGAAAATGAAGGTCCTTGTTTTGCCTTGAGTCAGCAAACATTGTGAACTTAAAAGTGAACTATAGGGCTTCTACACCACCATCTTGAATGATCTAGACCACCTAAAAAAAAGCTCAGACCATCATTGCAGACCCCTCTCATCCTCTCCAGCATCAGTTTTCACTGTTATTGCCCAGAAGAAATTCTCACAGATTGCAAGCCAACACCACCAGGCTTGGGAACAGGTTTTTCTCCGGCTGCTGAATTCTGCTGACCCATCTCCGCAAATCAACTGCTTGTATTGATCCTTTAATCTTGCTTTATTCATCATTTATGCATTTGTATTTATTGACCTATTCATCTACTCTTCTATTTAATTTTGTGTGTAGTCTTTTCTTATGTTCTGCTTTAATATACTGTGGACCATAGTCCAGGAGAAACTACATTTCATTCGCTCTTGAACATCTGCGAAAAGAAGTAGAAAAATAAAGTTATCATTGAGCCTTGAACCCCCCTGACAGCACAGACTGGGCCTGCATCCATCACCTACTGTGGACAGCTGGCATTGAGCAGCACTGTCCAAAAGGCTGTTATGGTCCATGGCCAATGTCATATAAAACATAAAAAGGTTTTCAACCTCAGGACATGAACTTATATATCTTCAAAAGTAGTGCTGGATTTTGGCCATCACTACAAATGCAATGGCTCAAAATCGCGATGACTGACTCACATGTATAAGCTTTTTACTACATCTATAAGGTTTAATAGAAACAACTCACTGCACAGCAGCCGTGGTTGATATAATTAAAATATTAATAATATCCATCCATCATTATTTACTACTTATCATTAGGATGGTTTTGCAACAGACTGGAGCACATCTTGAAAGCAAAGAGCACATTGGATGGGATGCCAGTCTATCACGGGGTGACCGCACACACTGTCACACACAATGGACAAATCATCGTAATAGATCAACCTAAACCAGATTTATTTTTACTCTGGAAGGAAATCACAGCATCCAGAGGAAACTCAGGTAGACATGGCATGAAAATGGAAACTCCATATAGACAGCCAGATTCAAACTCACGCCTGACCAGCCTAAGTGCCAGGTGCAATACTAATATTACTACTACTACTACTACTGCTGCAACTAATAATAATAATAATAATAATAATAATAAATAAAGAATAAGAAAATTTAGCAAATGAGAGAATCATCTAAGACCATGCTGGGTGACATATATAGGGAGGATGACTATACAATAAAAGCTTGCTATCTGAAGTGTTGCTATCCATATATCCATATATTGCTTTAACAAATTGCAATAATTTGCACTGAAAACTATCCAATTTGAAAACCCACTTTAATGGATTCTCACTGAAAAAAATTTCAAAGGATGCTGATCAAAAAGTTAGCTGTGCACCATTCTGGGTGAGAAGATGTAGAGTGTTATGAATGCAAAAGCATTGCTTTAAGAGAGTAGAGCATTGTGGGAAATTGACAAAATTCAAAAGAAGTCTATGTTGGCCATTTCTGGGGTGTTACTTGACTGAATAATGGGAGCCAGCAGAGCAATTGGTGGTAAGCAACATGTTGTTTTTCTGGTATAGATATGCATTCAACAGAAGGTGCACAGCTGTAAAATTGTTCACAATAAATCCAATGTGCTCAGTGGGTCCCTTCGTTGGTTCATTGCTCACCCTTAGGAGGACGTATCAAGTTACAATGGGAATTACCCTGCAGGAGTAACTCTAGCCCAGGAGTTTTCTGTGTGAAAGTCCCCTAGGATTTCCAACCACGGCCAAAAGGAAACCAAGAAAGGTAATGAAAATATGGTGCCGTTGCAGTTCAGCTCTTCTCCCTATAAAATCACATCACGCTTGCTTTGTTTGAACATGTTGTGCATTATCTCTGTCATCTACTCCACATTATTAAGTGACAATTTATTCTACAAAAGTGGCGATGCTTCTGAAGTAGTCCTTGGTGGACTGTTGAGAGGTTTTAAGAGTGTTTTAAAGATATTTGGGAACATTAGTCAGGAGAAATTGGTTTTGGGATAGGCTATGGATGAATTATTACTTTTTAAATTAAATTAAATTCTATCGTTATTTAAGTTAATGGAATATAGGCACCTGTCATGCGGAAATTTGCAAAAGGGTAGGTTTTTCACTTCCCTAAAGACAACATAATAATGCAGTAAACGACCCAAAAACCAATTATAATAAATCAGTTTTCCATAATTCCTTTTGTATAGTTTAGTACACTCCATTTAAGAGTACTTAGCTTGAAAAACACTCAATCTACAACTCTGTCCGGCAAACGTTTCAAAATAACTTTGTATTCAATACATTATCCTTAACTGCTTTATCTTGTTTGGGGTCATGGCAGTCCAGAACCTAAACCAGAATCACAAAGCATCATGGTATGAAAGCACACGCATCCATTGTAGGATGACTGCATATGCAACTCATCTACATTGATTTTTATTTAAAGTTATATCAAAATATCAAACATACCAAAAATACACTCATAGCTGTTATGTTCAGTACCCTACTATCAGTATGGGACTGAATCCAGACTTTAATACACTATTCCATGTTGTTGCACCACTACACCTGACAGAGCGGCGATATTAAGCTCACAGCATAACTTGTGAGTCCCGGAAGCACCAATGTAGTGTACATTTTCACAATACCACTCCACATTTGTTTCAGGTTGCCAAAATCAAAGCGGCTCTTTGCCAATTCTTATCCAAACGGGGCCAATAAATGGTGTATAGTGTATACTGTACAGTGAGAGCAAGTCAGTGGGAAATCAATGTCAGGTACAAAAACAAAATCTGTGTTTTCAATAGTATATTTTGATTTTATTTTAATTATTCACCATCCTCTCCTGCTTCTCCCCCTAACCATCTTACCCCGAAGAGGGTCTCAGCAATCCCGAGTTTGTTCCCAAAGCAATGGGGGCAAGACTATGAGACTGCCCCTGGATGGGACACCAGTCCATCCCAGGGAGACCACTCACCATTCACACACTATAGGCAATTTATAGGGACAAGTTAACCTGAAACACATGTCTTTGGACAATGGGAAGGAACTGGAGTGCCTACAGAGCAGTATATGGAAGGGTAGCATAGCTGTACTTATTGTAAAGCCCTAAGCTGTACTGAGTTATGCTGCAATGCTGCTGCAATGAGTTATGCTGTATATAATCATTTTTAAACTTATAATGCTAAATTTGTCAACTGTTTTTAATGCAACATTTCTTTATTTATGGGAGCTATTTCACTACTGTTTTGACAACAGCGTCCCTACATACCTGTTGCAGGTTGGAATGGCTAAAGTGATTGTTAGCTGATACAGTTAACCATGTCTTAGACGGTGAGTTATATCACAACTCAAGTCAAAGCAAATAGGTTGAAGACCGATGACAGGTACAAGGCGTTTTGAATTATTCTAGTTATTGGACATCATCTCCTGTTATCTATATGGATTTAAAACTTTACTGTTCATCTCGATTAAATTTCTGAGTACATAATATTTCTCACAGATCGGTACATGTGCAAGATGCAGCGTGGACTTTGCTGCAGCACTCCTACTAAGCAGCCTAGTAGCCAGTGAAAAAACATTTTTACAACTTGACTTGACTGTTCAGACTAAAAAAAAGGTGGGAATTTGGACTGAGGGACCCAAAACCGTTAAATCTGTCCCTATTTACATTTCCACCTGTACGACTCATATGTCTCACACTGTATTTAGGACACGACCGCCACCTGTTGACAATCTCTGTGTACTACCAGAACATCGCAATAAAGTCAGGGATAAACTGGAGCTTCAACTTAACAAAAACAAGCGTTTGTGTAAATCGATTTATTTTTTAATCCAACCACTACAGTACGAATTAGCATAAATAATGCAGTCATGCCGTGATTCATATACATACTAGGTTCTGTACAAACTTAAAAAATTAAACATTAACTAAACCTTTTGTTTATATTTTAGAAAGATGCTGTTTTTTCAGATTCAAATTTCGTCAGCTGCTCGGATCATGCAGAGTCTCTGTGTTCAAAATCTACCTGTAAACTTGCCCGAGGTAGGGAGCACTGTGGATGGGACACCTGTTCGCTGCAGAACTTATACTGCACTAGCACAGGTCAAATGAAAAAGTCAGACTGTATAGTATTACCCTTAAAATCGGTTTACACCCCCCCCCCCACAAAAAAAATAAATATTTGATATCTTTATCAATATCTGTATCTGAAATTTACATTAGTGTGTGTTACAGAAAGAGTGACCTTTTCTTTGGTGGGACGTTTCCAAACACCACACACAAGCTGCGAATGCCTGGAAGCTCCTTTTCTACTTGACGCACTTTAACAATAAATGGCTGAACATGTTGTCATTTGAAAATTACTGTGGGAAAAAATAAAAATAAACAATGAAGAAAATACTACTGAAGATGCCGTAAATAAATCTTGCACAAAAAAGCCACAACAACGGTCTTTGAATATTTATACGCTCTTTTTTCATATAAGCTTTACTTAATACAACGGCATATCTGTCCATTATGCGGTCATTTCACTTTTACTGTTTTTTACTGGAAAAAAGATGACACAAGTATTATATCACTAAGAAAAGTATACATGTAAATATATGCTGAATGATAGGTCGGTAATATTATACTGTATGTACATAGTAAGCAGTGCCGGGCGGGAATATTCTGGAAGACCGACTGCGAGAAAAGCACAAGAGGAGGAACGTTTTTATGCTACATGGTTATTTATAGTTTGTGCACTTAATAAATTTCGACTTGTTCCTGTTTTCTTCCACGGTCCGAGTGTGTCTACAACAAATGCCCCCTTACCTGTGTACCTCACTGACACGACAGAAAGACCATCAGTAACCTTTCCATCCACCCATTATCTCCAAACGGCTGCTCCCGGTCAGGTGGGCGGTGGTCGGGGGCATATCCCGGAGCCGCCGAACAGTAGGTTTAAAACGAAAGGCTGGATGGGCTACCAGACGATGGGAAATTTAATGGGACCAGTTAGACTGGAAATCTTGAAGAAAGGAGAGAGAAGATGAGGGGAGAAATTGATGAAGATGCCAGGATTCCAACCCACGGCCGGACAGCGCAGGCGCGGAATGCGGTGGTGCCGAATAAGCTTTGATCTCCTGGAATTAAGTTTTAAAAGCATCGCAATTGCTGCACAGCTTTCAGGTAGAAAACAGTTGGACAATAAAACTCATAAAAGCACCAATAAAACGATGAACAAGAGGAAGTCAGTTGTCTGTACTGCACTATTTGAACCAGTAGTTTTATTTTAAATAAACAAATCACTGCAGCGCAGTAGCTGGACAGCTTTCGGTCTGTCTGCAAACTGGGATAGTTATAGCTTAATAAAAGTAAAGTTAAAAAGCTTTACTTCGTTTTACTGACTCCGTGTGGTTCCCTCTGTTACGTGTGTTGGTGGTACTGTAAGCCTCAGTATAAAACGAGCAGAATGGAACGTCTGAAAACTGTATTTTATACTTAAGATTATTTAATACTAGATTTTTCTGTTTTTAGCGGATGCTTTTCTCCAGAAAAACCTCCAGAAAGCTGCAATACTGAAGATGTGAAATTATCATAGTCTCTACCATCAGGTGGGTGATGTTGTTATTTTAAATGATATTTAAAATAAAATCTATTTTCCTATCTGCAAATTCCAGTGGAACAGAAGCAAAAATAGCAGTACTATGAGGACCCTTTTTTCCAAGTTCTTATAGTGAGCGCCTCACTGTTAAATACAAGCAGTAACCCCTTCCTTAAAATGAAAATAAGTGCAGTTCTTGATACTGTTCTGAAGAGAAAATAATAACGCATTATTTGACCATTAACCTTCAGAATTCACGAGCTTTACGAAAGACCTACACATTCAGCCTGTATTAAGAGGTGTTACTGTTATTCTATTACTATTGTTTGTTTCTATTTATTTGACTTTATCCAAGGGTCCTTACTACTTTAAGATAAATACAATGCAGTGCTGCTTATGTGGACACAAAGGTAGAAATCAAGTGATATCAATGAAATACATTTCTGCGGCTAGACTTTTAAAATATTGGTGAAGCATAACAAGAGTACCAAAGTGGCAAAACAGAGCTTTCATGCAGAAAGGTAGGGTAAGGTAACAGGTTTGAAATAAAGAGGAGCAGGGCTCAAGGTCAGGACTAAAGATCTGAACTGGATTCTAGCAGCGATGGGAAACCAAGCAAATTTAAAGATGCTGGGAGGGAAGGAACAGCTGGATGACTGGGGAGAAGAATGCAAAAGAACATGTCATGAACAAGAAGAATGACACTGTAACTCTATGCAAGTGGCGTTCAGAGAGCAGTGTTTTCAAGAACAAGTATGATCTGTAGAGTGAGCAGTAGAAGGTGGGGGCAGGATATCAGACACTGAGGGATTCATTCAGTTAATGTAATGATTCAACCATCCATGAGGAAACCAGTGTGTGGCAATTGGGTGTTTGCTCTGAAACTTTGGGATGGAAGGAAGTAAATGAAGGAAAAATCTGCAGATTTAAGTGAAGCTACAGAACACAAGTGAAGAGGATAATGCAAGAGGTCTAAACAGCGATAAATGGAGCACAGCTGTAGAACATTTCTCAGTAATGCTAGAATATACAGACCATATAGAAAGACTGGATTTATTTATTGATTCATTTATTCATTCACCCATCCATCCATCCATCTATCTACCTGTTTATCTTTTTTTATCGCTCACAGCAATACATAGAAGCAGACAGAACACGGAGACATCGCACCTTCATTTATATACAGTGAGTGTCAAATGGTTACAGAGTGTCACAGGTAATGTCATATAATGTTGCCTATTAAGTTCCAGAATGGTGTCCAAGTGCTTCAGATTTGTTTTGAATAATTGTATGTCAAATGTTAATTTTTCAAGTGGGAGGAAGTTGAACACTTGAGACATCCACATGTTTACAGAAGGAACTTCAACTGTAGACCAGAATTTTAATATATATATATATTTTTTGCTAAGTATGTCAGTGAACAGCCCACATTCCATGACCTTGTCAAAAAGAATTTTGCTATGATTTAACAGCAAAACGGAAGATGATAAGTCATGAAAGGACATTTGAATGGTTGAGTGAACTTTCTTCCAATAAGCTTGTATCTTGTCACAGTCCCAGAATAGGTGTATCAAAGTGCCAGAAGCAGCTTTACATTTAAAACACATCAGTGAGTACCGCAAGTCTACTTTCCACCTCGTAGACTGACTTATGGAGCAGACGCACAAATTGCAAATCCCACCAAGAGAGTGGTGCACACAGACTGGAGGTGCTCCTGCATGCCTGAAAAAATGACTTGAGCTGGCCAGCAATTTTTGATTTGCCTGAAGGCAGCATTGCAGAATGTTGCCAAAGTGCTTTAAGGGGCACTACAGTTCCTTTAAGAAAGATATTTACCTTGAGTAAAAATTAAAACGGCAACTAAATATAAAAAGCATTTATTTAAATACAGATTATCTTGTTTTTCTTTGTGGCACAGTCCTTCAGTGAATAATAGCATCTCAAAATTTCAGGCTTCTAAGTTCAAATTGACCCTTAGCACTGTTTCCAGAACAAATCAAGAATTTTGTCATATGCAACACATTTAGTCTGGAGAGACATTAAGAGATACTTGGAGATCCCATGTGGGCTGTCTTTTTGGCTGTTCATGTTTATGAATGTATATAATAAAATTAGTAAGTTAAATCAGAAACAGCTGTTTATTTGATTCTAATGAGAAGAATTTCAATAAAAGTTTATTAATTTGGTACTGTATTTCTGTTTGCCTGTCTAATAAAATAAAAAGTTAAATTACCTAATTTAAAGCTGTTTTGGAAACTGTTCTACAGGAATGTATCCTGAGCGCTAACCAGAGTAGTAGATTAACTAAGTTAACTTAATGTAACTTTTAAGCATTTGTATTAAAACTTCACTATAATATGAAGGCAGATATACAGCTAAATTCTTTTCATTTGACTATCATGTATCGGGTATAAAAGAGAAATGACAGTCAGCAGTTTCCCATGAGTTTCCTTAATAATGTGGAACAATTAACTGTTCTAAATGGGGTGAACAGCAGACACCTGGATTTTACAAGCTTCACTAACAAAAAAATAACAAAATACAGGGTGACTGAAATATGAACCCGAATAAATTTATCACTCAGTAATTGAGTATCAAACTGACATGAAGTGCTTAAATATGGTGCTTGAAAGTTATACCAGTTTCCACCTCAGTAACTCAGTTACAGCGTAACACATTCATGAAAGTGTTCAGTTTGTTTTAAATCACCTTATAAATAATTATGTGTAATAAAAATCATGACATATGCTAAATAAAATGACTGCCCTTGAAAAAAGTCAAAATTTAAAGCACACATCAGTGTTATACATGTTGTTTATATAAAGAAAAACTTACCAAAGAGTGGTCTTGAGATGTACTGACAGAACTCACAGCAATTTGATTTACTTAGTAATTTCTGAGTTTTCCAAATTTGATGGGGATGCTTTGTTATTATAAAATGAAGCCTATTGCATAAACGCGTAACTTAGACAAGAGTACAAATCCCGGAAAGTTAACAGTAGAAACACTTTTTTCACGCACGGGTGGCTGTGACACCTTCATAACAATAGTTCCACATTCCAAGACCTGAAGTGAGCAAAGAGTTGGGGGCTCCATAGTGGTTTGATTCACATATGTCATTTGTCTATAAACACCACTAATATAGTGCTAAATTGTGCCTTTAACTGTTACACTGTACACACTCTGTGATGTTTAGGACAGACATGCAACTCTTTATGGAACTGTGGTGTGATGCCTGGCCATGTTCATCCTTAACTGGTTCCCAGTGAGGGAACTGTGATCTGCAGATACAGATTGTCCTCAACTTGAGTTGGTTGAAGTCAGATCATACTTGTGACAGAGTGACTATTTCTAAGTGTGTAGTCCGCTGTATGGTAACTCCTTTTCATTTGGGGATGTTTTTCCCCTATTTTGCTGTATTCCTGCGCACACTGTAGTATATTATCCATACCACTATGACGTAATTTACTACTTTAATCTTTACTCTCGTTTCTTTTTAAACAGTACGGTATTCGTAAAATTTTCAAATACTTAAGTGTTCTCCGCTATAAAAAAGTGAGTTTTAGCAAGCACAAGCAACACGATCTTTTCCAACTGTTCCATTGGTAAGCCAAAGACGAGCTTATGTGTGGGGTTTTTGTCATGAGTTCAGTTCTGTGAGATGCACCATCGAGACGTGCCGAATTAACCCACTGTGTCCGTGTCTTTGTGTAACATGACAATGAGAAAAACTAACACGTTGTGTTGCATGAGCTTTTACTCGCAGAAGGGAGGGACAAAGAAGATTTGAAAAGTCACGATGAAACAGTTAGAAGATGGTTTCTGGTTGGTAGGCAGGGCAGGTTCTGTATCATACAATCTCATACAGTTTTCGTTCAAACGTCATGTTGCAATATCACATTTTAGTGCATATAGTGCAGGTACTGTGCATGTGCAGTATTTTAAGGCAATTTCATAACTTATTCCTCCATATAACATTCTGTAGCCAGCAGCCATCTTCTCACACCTGTTCCACTGCAGCTCCTCGCCTCTCCTTTCTTTTTCCTTTCTGCATTTGTTCTCAATGTTATGTCAGACAGCGCAGCAGGTTAAGTTGGGACGTCTTCCCTTAATTTTGCATGCATCTTACACCGAAAACTTCCCACGAGTGTCGGCACATTTCCCATAGCACTACCCTGCCTCTCACACCAGTCACCCCATTGACAGTCACAAGAGACCACCTCACTTGCACTTACTAAATCTCACTGTCCTGTGCTTTATACTTTATACAGCACTACCAGGAGTTTAACATAATACATGTTACTAGGAAGTGAATGTGGCACAATTCAAACTTTATGGGTGTGAAGCTCTTTTTATAAGGTAAAATGTGACATGTCAAGTGGCAGACCAGACCAGTGAACATTAAGAACCCTTTAGACTGAACAGTAGACAAGAGGACACGAAGAGCTCACCCCACCCATACTTCCCGCTGGTGATTTTAGGCAAAGAACATAAGTTGATCAAAACTGAGATCCTCAAAAGTATTTACAATCATTTAGACAAATGTATAGATTTAAACACAGAACTGTCACGTACCATATAAGCCCCTACAACAGAAAGGCCACCAGAGTGAAAAGTTATTCAATTGAAACAAATACAAATAATTCCTTCATAAAAAAATCATTCTTCTACAGTGGGCTACACAGTTTGAAATACTCACTTGAGTACAACCCGACTTACAACCGATTTGACTTACGACCAAGCCGTCAGTCCCAAAGCCAGTCATAAGTTGAGGAGGGTTTGTACTTTACACTTCTCTACTTCTCTATACTTCTCAGTGCAAAAAAATAACAATTTGAAAAATTACTGCAGTCAGCTGTCCACCAAAGTATTACTAGGCAATACTTGGAATCATTTACTACTTATGTTTGAGGAGAGTTAAAAAATGAATTGTGGTGGTGTATGGTGTAATGCTTGGGCCTCCGGGTGTGTGTAGTAGTCTTAGCTGTAGGTTTCTGGAACTGACTGTGCAAAGTTTGCATGTTATCCTCATGGGTTTCTTCTAGGTGCTGTGGTTATCCTCCACAGTCTAAAGACATGTGTTTTTGATTATGTGATTAATTTAAAAACTGTCAAAGTTTGCAATTTGTTTCATATGACAACCTGGCATCCTCTCTAGGGTGTAGCTTGAATTACACTGTATGTTTCCCAAACGTGGCTCTGGGAAATCTGTGTGCTCAACCCTCATATAATGGATTCCCATGGTACAATAAACTTCTCCAACAGCTTATGAAAATCTATTCTATTTTTACATAGAATGAACTTATTATTTAGTAAAACACGTTTTTTCCTGTTATGTGCTCATTTCACTGGTGCTTTGTGCTCACTGTGTGGTGACTGCCCACTACAGTAGATCCATAATTTTTGTGCTTTTAGCATTTACTGTTGTGGTCTTTTACAACTGCACCAGCAACATTCACGCTACAAGACAAGTGACTATAGCTTTTTCTTTCTCACTCAATACAGGGAGGCTTTGGAATTTGCTTATTCAGTTGCTGCTTTGTTCCATTTTTTGGGGTGTAGCTATAATAGCACCAGAATTGTTTATAAAAGAGATCAAGTTCTGATTCTCAAGAAGCCATTGGTTTGTATTGAGCTGTCTTCAACCCTTCCACCTCTACATAGCAATGAAATCCTTACACTAGCCTTTACCTCTGTAGCTACTACCACCCCTCCTCCTTCTTCGCTGAGTTAAACCACAGCGCTGCAGCCTTCCCTGTCATCATCACTTCCCTTTTTACCTTAACCTCTTTTTCACTTCACTAGGGAAGAGCTAAGGGCTAAGGGCCTGATGACACAAGTAAAGGGTGCTGATAGTTTGTTTGGAGTTATGCAGCATTTTCTAGTGTGCGTTAACCTTAGCTGACAGCTGGAAAGGGTCCCACTGGGGAGAAAACTATTTGCTTGGTTTCTGTTCCAAAGAAAAAGTGGTCACCACTTTAAATTACTATGGACAGGTTACTATTAATCTCAAACATCATGAATACACTAGAAAGGCTGGTCTAGGCATGCCTTAAATGCTTGGTGAGGACTGCACTGCACCTTCTCCACTTTGTCTATCAAGACTATGCTGGAAAAGACAGTGCTGTTATCTACTACCTAAACAGCCTACTGCCACCTGACTCGTACAAGACTGTTTGTGGGGCTACAGGACTGTTTGGCAGACATGCCAGGGAATAGCACAAGAGCCCCTCGAAACACACTCTTGATTGCCTTCCTGTTCACCCTGTATCCCCCCGGATTTAGCTCAACACCATGTCATGTCATTTTCAAACATCCTCAGATGTACTCAACTATCTAACCTCGGTGCATCTGTGTCATTTAATATTTTTCACAGAATCTTACTGTGTTTTTAACCATAGTTTATGCTTATCAATAATGTTGGCCCAGCCTGATTTTGTAACTGTTTAACTTTTTGGGTATTTAGTTCTTGGTTCATTTCATGAAGTTCATGCAGTTCCCCTGTTACAGACATACATCTGCTCGAATTCAACTCCCAACTGTTTGACCTGTTTCAAAGCCTAAAAGAAAGCTTGAAAAGAGGTGAACTTCCTACTTAAATATACTCAGGTCAAATTGTCAGTGTAGTTTATTAACAATAAACTGATCACTGAAGGGAGCTCCTGGTTTAAACCCAGTGGTTTAAAGTAACATGCAAGTCCAAGCATGAGCACAAGGTGGCACAACATGAAAAGTTTTACAGTTTTCTGGCATCTGAATGACAGGCTCATGAGTCAGTACATAGATGAAAGGTCTCCTAGAATACTGCCAACTATCCTGTTCATTCCGATTCAGTAATATTGCATCCAGAATCTCAGTTTCATTTATTGTCGGTACGTGTGTAGACATATTTCCCATTTTATGCATCAAAATATGGTGGTTATTGGACTATCGTTACAAAGGCAATTGCAGCTTCAGGCCGGAGACCAGGCGAGTTTTTACTGACGCTGAAACTAAAATTGTATTTTGGTTTATTGTTAATTGTTAATGGGAGCATGGAAACATCATTTTGTTAATTTTTCAAGATAAAGTTGATAAATATGAATGAAAATAAACTTACTTTTTATGGAAATGGCACAAGGATAAGAAAGAGGTCTGACACAAAACAAAACCTGGCAATAATTTTGCAAATATTTTGGTGAATAGGGTTTTTGTTTTGGGTCACACTAGTCTAAGGGATTGTCTTAGGTTGTACCTTGTGGAAGTCCTTCTACCTGCATTAGCCTTTTGGATTCTTTGTAGTATTTTTAGAGGCATATAATATAATAATAGCATGATAAACCATTCTGGAACCATATAACCTTTTTGTCCTAGTCTTCCCTCTGATACAGTAGTGCACATGACCCACACTAGAGAGCATAGTACAGAATTCGCTTTTTAGCTAGTGGAGCACAAATTCCAGGTATCTGCCATTCCGCATTTACTCTTGAATTGGATTTTTCTGGCGCACAGTTCTTACACTGAAAGCAGTGCAGTCATATTCATATTCAGATACGTTTATTAATTGTGTAAGTACAGTACAGTGGTTACAAATAGAACTGGCTGTAGTGGCATGTCTGTTGCAAAGAAAGGTATAAGAGATATCTTTCATTTGGTGGAAACTGCACTGTCAGCTTTATCAACTGTTGTTAACTTTTTTGCTTTGTTGCTTGTGTTTTTCTGCCCATCCAGTGCAGAACAGGCTGAGCACATAAGAGTACACTGAATGTCAAGACCCCCAAAGACCCAGCAAAATCACCCTGCTCCCCAAGGTTGGCCTGCTCAATGTATGAGACTTTTTATCCCAGTGGGGAAATTAGGTCAGACCTTTATAAATCCCTATATAAAACACCCACTGGAGCGATAGAGCAACTCAATAATGGTAAAAAGGACATTATGCATCTTAGAATATGCAACAGGGACCTGTGGTGTATCTTAAGTGGGACTTTCTGAGATATTCTGTGTCCACTAATTTTTGAGAACAAGTTTGGAAATCAGAAAAAGAAAATAAAAACTATGATATTCTGTTCAATCCCAAGATGTTTAAGACTGGGTCTGGACTGTTAGCAGACTAATGAGGATTATGGGTATAACTACCTTAAAGTCAAACTGCTTGCCTTTACCTATCCTTAAAGGTTTAAGTCACATTTCTATGTGCTTTAAGTTGTTATGAAAATGTGGGGAATGAAACGTTGAGTACTGTTGCTTTCCTGCTTCATGATGCATTTCCCCTTATTCTTCTTATTCAGTTTTCCCAGCTGCAAGCACATGTTCTTGTCTGCTTACATATCTTCCTTAAATGACTAATGCTGTCAGACTGCGTACAGAATGGACCCACCCAGTCCATCACTGCGCCACCTGTCAGTGCAAAGGACAGCAACGGTTCAAGTTTGCAGTCCCAGGAATGTTGAGCCTCTTTGAAAGGGCTGGGAGAAGATCTTGTTGTGGGCTGCAGGGTGGTTGCTGGTTTGGTCTTTGAATGGCATGGAACAGGTGACAGGTCACTTTTTCTCAAACAGGTGTTGGACACGGAGGGTAATGGGAGTAATTTATAGCATGGGTGGCATCAGCGTTGCCACTGGGTTACGGACACCAAACCCCAAGCTCATCCCCACGAATGCAGTGGGACACAGTGTCGTATCTCAGGGGACTTGTTTGTTGTTTGATGGTAGGGAGAACTGACTGCTCATCATGTTTTAGCGCAGCCCAGGTTAAGGCCAAACATTATAGATTAACACAAAGCTTGCAAGGTGACGAGGGGCTTTTTTTTTTTTACCTGGATCATTACAGGTCTCTGTCTTCTTTTACAAGAGACACAAGTTTTGAGTTTATTTATTTACGCAAACTGCTGGATAGTCATTGCAGTGAACCCTGCATAATGTTTATCCATTTTTTGTTTTTAAATGTGTCATAAGAGGGAAGAGAAGAAAATTCTTAAAATGTTCCTTCACAAGATAACAAGGCTGAGAGCTGTTTACAGTTATGTTAGTTTTGTTGGTGATGTCTATAAAATTTATATTTTTGTTAAAGTCTTCGAATCATGATGACGTAGCAGTTTGGTGCATAACGCTGCTTTGGGTGAAGGGTTTGGATTTTGGTTCAGTTCTAGCTCTGCCTGTGTGAAGTTTGTATGTTTTCCTTGTGTTTGTGTGGCTTTCCTTCAGATGTTCCAGTTTGCTTTCACAGTCCAAAGATACATTTCAACTAGACTGGTGACTCTAAATTTCCCATGGTGTGTGAGTGAATGTGTGCGACTGCCCTGTGATGGATGGGGTGTGCTTTGTGGTGTACCCTGCCACAAACCCAATCCTCCTGGGTGGGCTCTGGACTACCACAACCCTATGCTGGACATGCGGTTATTGAAGAGGACAGTCCAATCAATGATAATACTTTTTACTCTTATATACTTTCATGTGTTAAATCAGTGCAAGGAGCCCTAAACAGAACCACATCCTTACGGTTCCTGCAAAGTGTACTTTACCACTGGGATGCCCCCTGAAAGCCTTCTGACCTTTAATAATAAGCCAAGCGTCAGCTGGGGATCTGGCTGAGCTGGAAGGATTCTCTGCACCTTTGCTGAAACATTGACAAGCCTGTGTGCTCTGACTTTACTGGACTCCCATTGTTGGCCTTGCTTATCACAGCCTTGGGCCTGAAACCTGTTTACTCCTCAGTGCTTAGTGACTCCAGAGGCTCCTCACTGAAACACCCTCACTGTGAGGCAGGAACACACCTGACATGCCTTTGCATCACTTAACACTTACCAGTGTTGACAGAGCATGTACACTGACATCTCAGTTGGGATTTTGCTTTGCAACTGGATATTAAAAGCTGCCTGAAATGATTTTTGGGTGTTTTATATTTTTGGTATAGATTACTATTAGTGGCAAACATAATTTAAAATGTGAGTGTGAGTTTTGTTGTGCAGTTCCCCCACACTCCATTTTAGGTTTAGCTGCTCACCAGGGTTTTGATAAACGGGAAAAAAAAAATATTTGTTTTTCCCTTCCTGCTCGACCAGGATGTGAATTTCCCAGGGACACCGATATACAGCAGTGTTGCAATGGATGTGGAGGATCCTGTTGCCAAGGATGCAGCAGGAGGAGAGTAAGTCACCTGATTTCCAAATGCTTGCAGATGTGCTAGTGTAGTCTGTTGAGTGGACAAACTATGCAAGAAAATACTAAAACACAATACTGTTGTGTAGGCTATTGTGGAGCACTTCCCCCAGGGAAGTGCTCAAGTAGCTCAGAGGCACTGATCAGAGGTTTTATCTTTATATAAAACTTGGCTTATTGTCATACAGCTGCACACACAGCGGTGGGTGCAGAGGGCAGAGGGAAGCTTGAGTTAGACTGTTATGCAAGATGAGGATTTGGCACAGGGGTGAGAAACCGTGTCCTATAATGGACACCAGATTTGCGGTCCTGGTGTGTCTCGGCTCTCATTGAATTAACCAAAGTGATTGTTTGAATTTAAAGAAAAAAGGTTTTGTAGCCATATTAAGCAGCTCATTCAGGTTAAAATTGTTATTTAAAAATGGTGATGTATTTGTTAGTTGACATAAGGCTTGACAGAGGTTAATGAAATAAAGTAAAACAATTTTTATTGATCCGTTGTTGCGTATTCAGAACTGTAAAGTGGGCAGAGGTGGTTTCATAGTAAGCTGCCACATTTTTTTTAGCCGAAATATCGTAGCAATTCATAACAGTGATGACAAAGCAAACAGACCAGTGGTTGCCGTGGAGACTGTTTTCTTTGTAGAAACAAAATACAGTGTATCAAATTCTTTTCCCATGACTTGAATAACTTGTGGTTAAGCAAGCATAGTCCATAATTGTGTATAATTGCTTGGCTTAAATTAAACAAATTAAATGCTTAACTGTATTTTAGTCTAAAGTCTTTAACTCTGCATCACTAAAACTTTCTGCATTTCCTTGCATCGAGTACATGGGCATGTTATCTTTGTCTGTCAAAGCCACTGTTACACTGCAACACTGCAGCGCTAAGTAACTACATGAGTGTAGCACCCAGTTCAGCACGGTGTTAACAAACCTACCACAATGACCATAGTGCTGAGTGTAACACAGTTAATCCACTTGGAATGCAGGGCATAGTACCACCATAGTACCACCCTACTATTCTGCAGTGAGAGTAGAGTCGCCTGCTGTCTGTATTCCGTCTTTTGTTACTGGGACCCTGGTTGTGTGGCAATGGAGTTGTAAGCAATTTGTCTGCAACTGGGAGAGAGGGAATGTGTAAACTGGGAGAGAGGGAATGTGTAAACTGAACTCAAGCCAAGAAACCAGCCCCAGAGTGCCCCACAGGGAATGGGAACAGCAGTGTCCTTCTAGATGCGCAAACACGCATTGAAACACGCAGGAAGTAGGATCATAAAGATGCATCACATAATTCATGCACATCCTGAAAGAAAATCATGCAGATGATTCAATTTCATTGTATCCAAAGACAATGCCATGCTTACACACCTGTTTCACAACTCAGAGAAAAAAGAATAAAGTTCAGAAATTCCCAGCAGAGGCTAATAAAGACAGATTGATGGACAAAAGCACAAGAAGAGGTTCTGTTCTGGATGCTATGGAATGAGGTAGGAAGGATATACTGTGGCCACCTGTCACTTGTTCTCCCTTACACACACAGGGGTCACAAAGGTCTTTTTTTTCGTGTACAGATCATACTCTTTCAGTCCAGTCACCACCCTCTGCATAACTGGTCATCGGGTGATTTTCTGTGGGAAGTTAGAAAAGACAACATTTTATTATTTTTATTTTTATGTAATTTCAATGACATACTAACAGTTTATAGCATTTACAGACATCAGCAAAAGCAGCAACGCTATAACAACAGGCCTGTGTCAGACAGACATTATGAAAGGCCTTACCCTTTTTCCAGTGTAGGGTTATGTTTGTTACTGCTGTTGGTTGTCTTCTGCGTCTGTGTGTTCTCCTTTACAGTGTGAACGAAAGTCTTGCTGTAAGACCACCTTTCTCACTTTTGATTGACTGTGGCTCAACATCTGACTAGTTTCCTCACAACCAAAGGACCACTTTGTACACCATCTGTAAAATAAACGCTGTTTTTCTAAACCATTGCCAACAGTCTTGGGTATTGCTGGGTGTAACACAAACTGTATCAAGTTATTTGAAGATGAACTGAAAGGGCAGCAAGTAGTGTGCGAAAAACAAATTGTGTTTAATGTGACAGTGGTGCACAGAACAAAAGAAACCCAGAAGTGACAAAGAAAGAAAACCATCAGACACACAACTATTCTAATCGTTTTATATTACACCACTAACTGAGTGCAACAAAAAAACAAAAAGGTGTCACCCAAAATAAAGTCTTCAGCAACCTAACTGCACTGCTCAGTACTGTCTGCAGTGAATAAGTAAGTAAATTGAAACTGTATATAAAAAAAGAGCTAATGTTTAAAGAAAAGACGCAGGCAAAGGCAGAGTCCTCTTGCTTTTTTCTTAGGGGTCAACAATGATGGGCCCATTACCAGTCAGTGGTGGGTGGGAAAAAAAGAGAAGAAAAAAACGAGGCAGACACGTCAGTAGAGGTAACATCATGTACACTGCTCTCCACCTTAAGCTTGTGTTGTCATCCACAGTGGTTTTTCCTCAGTTGTCATCCTCCGCCAGAGATCTTGGAAGTCTTATATCCTGCTCCAGTGAGGATGGTCTGGAATGCTGCCTCAAAAATCACTTCCACTGAAGAAAAGTCTGCTAAAAATTCCAAAATCTAAATGTGCATGTTTAAATGCTAAATGTTTATACAGGCATAACATGAGAGTCACAGATCTGATTGCTACTAATGGACTATTTACAGTATTGACTCAAGTGGGAATACTTATCAGTTAATTTTCAGATTTTTTTGCATTTTTATACATCCAAAGACTTAATTTCATTTAAATATTATAGCAAATTAGTCAGAGCAGTAAGCCACCCTTGTTAAGACTGTATGAATTCAACGAAGTTGGTAGGTTGCACTGGTTGCACTGAGTAAAGAAGTGCTTTACTGTGGCCCATTACTATAATGTTTTTCTGAAGCACTGCGTTTGAGTTCATTCCTCCTTTAATATTCTTCCATCCTGACCCACATATGGCATCCCTGAAGCGCAGTCTCCCCTTCCTAGCATTCTCATCTCACACCTCTGTTGGCTCCTTGTGTGAGGAGTATCACTCTGACTCTGCAGATTAACTTGAAGACATCTCTGTGCCATGGGCATGACCGGGCAGCTCCTCTTTAGCCAGGCACAGGACCCCAAGGACAGCCTTGGAGCAATCCCCATTTCCTGGTGTCACACAGCTCTCACCCTCTTCCCAGCCTAAGAGGAAGAGGAATCCCAGGGTGCTGAGGTCAGGCCAAGTAGTCAAGTCGGAATTGGCTGCCCAGGGACCTGATGGGTTTGCTAACATGAGCAGCGGGGAGCCAGGGAATGCCATGGAGGAGCCCTGTCAAGCTGAGGTGGAGAAGCAGAGCATCAGCTCCAAAATAGGTACCCTGCTACTGTAGCAATGGACAGAGCTATCTGTACTGTTATAGTTCTTGCAAGTACTGCAGAGCTCTCCATTCCTCATTGCTGCCACCTCTCTTTCTACGCTGTGGTAATAATGTAAATGTGCATGCATCACCTAATAACTGTTGCACTTCATTGTAGAATTGCATCAGCATGTATTTTTTATTGTCATTTAATATATTGATTTATTACTAACTTAATAAATGGGAGGGCTACTAACTTAAATAATCCAATTATTTCCTTAAATATTCATATTTTATAAATTTCTATAAATTTCATGTCATTTAGAATATTTCCAAAGAAACTATATTTGTTATTCCAAAACCTTATTATATGATTTTTACTTTTATGAAGGTAATTCACTTGTTTAGTGCAACTGAGACTCATCTGTTTAGCTGAAAAACTGCTTTTTACTACGCCAGCTCCACATAGACTAAGCTGGACCTGATCCAAAGTCTAAACCCGCAGCCCAGGAGCTGTAAGGCACCAGCCACCGCTCCCCACCCCCCACAGTGTCATTATGCCTATCTGTGACACCCAGAAATATATTCCTCCTCTTTAGGATCCCCTCTTTAACCTCATTGCCAAACAGTACCATCTTAAACTGCATGTTGAAAAAGCCCATCTTTTTCATGTTCAGTCACCCTCAGCAAAAACAGCAACATTCCATGCTATATGAGGATTTATATGAATGCCAAAGTAAGCAAATGTGTTTAAACACAAAACCATATGGCCGTGTCTTCCATCATGCACTGCATTGTCTCAGTGATCACATGGTAGGCATATATAAATAACAGTGTAGGTAGGGATATTCCTTGTCTACACAGTACAACTGAAACCATTTAATGGAATGCAGTTGCAGTGCATTATAAACATGCTACCCAGTTCTCTTTAGTTGTGGCTTTATGTGTTTTCAATATGTTTGCATTCGTCAAATAAACGTAAAACACCGGTTTTGCATAATTAACATCAAAATTAAAGTCTCGTGTATCATCCTGAGGCTCGTGCAAAAATCCTTCGACACAGTTAGCTTGCCAGTTCAACATTGGCACGGTAACAAGTCCACCGTTGAGAAAAGAAAAAGTGGACAAGAAAATACAGCCAGTCTGTATTTTTCCCCATCTGTGGAGCAGGTTCCTTTGTGTAAGCAATGACACCCAGGGCGGCAAGTAAAATTTCTTTTTCTCTAAGTAGCACAGTGGGGTGGCACAGGTTTGAATCCAGCTCAGTCTGTGTGTAGTTTGCATGTTCGTTCCATGTCTGTGTGAGTTCCCTCCAGGTCCTCTGGTTTCCTCCCACAGTCCAAAGGACTATGTTTCAGATTAATTGGTTACTCTAGATTGTCGGTAATATGTGTATGTGTCTAATATGTACCCAGTATAATACAATAAACACAACTACAGGGCATACGTACCCAGCCATTGGCTTGTCAGTGCTGGTCCCGAGCCTGTATAAATGGTAAGGCTTGATGTCAGGTGTAGAAACTGGTTTTAAAAATTGCTACTCTAAACATGTCTCTACAAATGCCACGCATTGTGCAGCATTTAGGGGGCAGTGGCCAACTTGGGTTCTGCTGTAAAAATGATGGTGTATGTGATTCGAGTAATTGAAGGACCAAGATTAAACTCCTACCACACACCTGTTGAATGCCTGTGCAAGTCAGTTTCCCTGACATGCTTTACTAAAAATTACCCAGCTATATAAATAAGTAAAAAATGGGAAGTAGTTCACTGTACAAGAATTGTAAATCACCGGTAGTAAAGGCCTCAGCTAAATAAGTTAATACTGAACTACCTAAAATGGTTGAAGATTAAATGAGGCCCAACTTTTGGTTAGCATCTCAGAGGAACATGTAAGGAACACTTCCCTTGGTCTTCTGGAATATGGTAGTGCTGGTCCATATTGCTTTTTTATTCCCTGAACACTAAGACAATTGTTTATATGCCATAGAGGTGGAATTTGTGTTACTGTTTCTTACACTGATATTACATTGATGTTTCTTATATTGGTATTAATATAACATTTTTGCCTTATGGAATTCAGCACGTCAAAAAGGCAAAACTGGAAACTCTTTAAAATCCATGGACTCTGGTGTAACCTGTAAACCTAAAAGAATTTGTGCTTTTGTATTCCTTAAAGAGCAGACTGTCCAAATAATTTTTAATATAAAATGTTTTTCCTCACTTTTTATTCTCCATTGTTGCAAGGGTTACAACACTTAACCAGTCGTGAATAAATAATAGTAACTATCATTTAAAAAATTAAATGGGGGGAAAATTGTAAGGAAATCATTTTCATTGACCTTCAGAATTCTGGTAAGCAAATTAGCATCTTATAGCTAATTCAAAAAGTATACATGAACATTGTCTAATGTACAATATACAGTAACTGTACAGTGATGTGCCATAATAATCTACAGCTGTCTACAGCTGTACAAAAACACTTACTGTATTATTACACCATTTAGCACTTAAAACTTATACTGTAGATGAAAATGTGATGGAAGCGCATTAAAACATTCCACTTGTACAGTACATGCAGTATACGCCTGTGTGATATTGTAGTGTAACGTTTGAGTGAACGCCGTACGAGACTGTGTGCTATACACCTGCCCTGCCCTCCACAGCTAGCATCCATCTTCTCTTACCTCCCCTCTCCTTTCTCCTGCCCTTCAGTGACTACCAGTGTAACATTAGTCTTAGTCATTCTCAATGTTATATCACACAAAGGCATGGATGTGGCAGGTTAATGCAGCGTACATCTTCCCTTTATTGGGCATTTCACAGAATTGTTCACACACTAAAGCTCCCCTCTTGTTTCCTGCGCTATAACACAGTATATCCCAACCTAGTATGGCAGCATCACAAAACAACAACTGGTACTGTGTGTGACTTAACAGCGAGGAATAAATGTCTTCCCAAGACCTACCATATCCCCCATACCACCCCCTCCGCCTCCTGCACCAGTTGCCTCACTGAGTTGATTTATTTAATATGTTACACTGTGGCCAGAAATAAAACAAAATAGGCCAAAAACATCAAAATTTGTTTAAAAGAAGTTTCTGAATGGTGGACGACACACAACAGACTAACAATCGATTCAACTTACAGCCTACATCAGTTCCTAGCCTGGTTGTAAGTCGAACACTATCTGTAGCCTTTACACAATATAAATACAGTTTTTTAAAATTTAATTTTAATTTTTATTTAGAGACTTTCTACAAGGCAATGTACAAGTCAGAAAAAAGAAAAGTTCATTTCAGAGCAGACAAACTTTCAGAGGCACACATTCTTTCTTCAGTATCATTGTTTTCCCCGTGCACATTATGTTAGTAGCTGGCCATTGAATTGATAGGAAATACAATATTGTTCACAAACTGTGTGCCGTTATGTTTATGTTACAGATTTTACTTTTTTATTGCTCTACAGTTAATGATGAGACTGTTTACTTTGGCTAAAGTGGTGTTCCTTGTGTGACAGATATAGGGTAATAAAGAGAGGATGTGCCTGTTTTGCAGGCTGTCGTTTATTATCTTGTTTATTCTGGTTTCTTTTTTTTCTTTTTATTGGACTGGAGGCCTTCCAAGCTGTTTTTTTGTTCTGCCTACCTCTTTGGGGATAGAATTCATTTTAATTAAAGGATCGAGATATACTATGCATTTGTCTACATTTTTAGTTATATAATTTAGCTATATGGTGAGGTCCTAACTTGATTCATATTTCACATTCACATTTGGTTTTTGTCATCCTGATCTTGTTAAACTTTTGCCTGATTTATGATGGGTTTGAAGAAACCAGGTTTAGATCGCCAGCAAAAAGCGTTTTTAAGGTTGTACCATCCACGTCGATGCCGATCTTTAGATCAAGTCAGGTTCATTAAACTAGCATGTATTAATGAAAGTATATTAAGAATATTACGATAATATTCACTGGAAATAGCTTGCATAGTTTAATGTAAAACAAATTTACTTTTTATATATTAGATAGATTGATTCAATCTGACTTCTTACAGCAGAACTTCAGCTCAGACACCAAAAAGAAATGTTATTTGAACAGAACTGTTGTTATCTGAGTTCTGCTTTGCTGCTCTTTCACACCTGTTTGTTGTGCTGTTTAGTCGGGACTGTTCCTCTGGTATTGCCCCCCTGCAGGGGAAATGCAAGGCCACCGTGACAAGAAGTCAGCGAAATTAGAAAAATATCAATTAACTAATTTGAAAATTAATAACCAGGAAAATTTACGAATGTAAGAAAGAATGCAGTAAGAATTTGTACTTGTATTCAACTTCTGATTTATTTGTATTAGCTTTCCAATTCTCAAGATTTGTTTGATTTTACTTTTTAAAGATGTAGTTATGATTTGTTTCTGTGTTTTACTGAACTGTAACAAGAAATTTTATACTCAGAGAGAACATAGTAATGACACAACTTTTTTATAATTTGGCTGTTATTCATTTGCATTGTATTTTATGATTAGTTTCTACTGTTTTATGCACAGTATATGTCCCATGCATGGTCATGGCAACATATTCTGCAATCTTTTTTTATTTTTTTTTTAATGCAACAGTATAAAATAAACTCTTGAATTATGACACTGCTTGGAATTCTGAAAATGGTTATGCAATGAAAGAAAAAAAAAGACTAAGCACTAGAACGAAGAAATGTGCCCTGGAAATCTCTATACTTGTATTTTCAGGGTGCCATGCAGTCTCAGAAAATGTTGACTTAAATTTTTGTGCAGATATGATTCTACACACCTGTGGGAACTGGCTATTTTCCAGGTATTTTCCATGCTTGGTTCCACATAACCATGCATATTATGTTTTTCTTAAAACAAATACATAGATCTCTAACTCACAGTATGAGGTTGATATATGGATTGAGTCACTTCTGTATTTGTTATCTATCATCGTATTAAAAAAAACTTTTAGTGTAACAGAAAACCCTTAGTTAATTTTTTTAGCCCCTGTAGGTAAAACTCTCCCTGAATAATGTAAATGTAGTTGTTTTTCCATTTTTTAAAATGTTGAATTTAGGAGTGTTTTATTAAGTGTAAGTTTCATGATTTATTTAGCTGATCTAAGATGTAATCCATATGTGTTTGCTTGGAGTCTTCTCAGAACATTTCATTTCTAGTTTGCCTGCTCCAGCACTCAGAACACGAGCGTCGACTTCCATCTGGCATTAAAGTGTAATGACAATGAACTTTGACCTCCTAAAGTCCAAACACAGGAGATTGCTCTGCAAGATGGGTGGCGAAGGCTGCATCCACTAATATCCCAGAGACATGAAAGTAAATGAAAGAATGGATGGCATGTATAGTGTAATTGTTCTCAGTTGACTTAGCTTTGCATGGGTTTGTCTACTATGTAAGATTCTGATTTTTCAAATCACATGCTTTGAAAACTTGAAGGAATGCAGACTGGTAAGACTGTCAATAAAATTTATATTTGGTGTGGCGTTCCCCTAGAAACACTATTTGTCTGTTCTTAGATGGTGGTCAGCACTTGTTTTCTCCATGGCAACAAGTGTTGAAACAAAGTCTGGAGTCATGGTGTGTCCTTTTTATTCCCCTCGTGCCCAAAAGAAAACAAGCTACCATGTGACATTTGCAAATGACAGCATACCGTAGGGTGTTTTTAAAGGCATCTAGGTGTGTCACTTCAATGCTGGTGTGGTTCACACCTGCTATTTCAGTGCTAGTGCTCTGTGGTGCCTGTTCTGCAGGAAGGCCTACACTCAGACATCTGTTTCCTCTCAGACCCGGCCCTTCCACGCAAAGAACAGCATGATCTAATGATGACCTGTTTTGAATCCTCTCTGGAGAGCAGAATAATGTTAAAAGCAAGAGTAGGTCACTAAGCTAATAACCTTCTGCCTATTGAAGGGTCACCCCTTTTCCACATATCCATTGATGAGCCAAGCAAGTGTTCACAAAACTAAAGCATTCTCATTTAAAAATATACACATAAATATAAAAATAAATATAATATATATTAAAATTATGTAGCATTTTTATGCAATGCTCAATGCTATTATATATCCACTTTTGCCAGGCAGACCCAATTGCTACCTCACTGTTTTTAGGTCAAGTTTTATAATAGCCTTTTCATTTCATGAATTTCAAGCTTCTATTTCTTCACGTACATGCAATTGTCATAGTGACAGCAATTTGTCCCTTGAGTATCCTGTGACCTTTGTGACGCTGTAAGGATGTTGACACCACCTCACTTGAACCAACATCCAAAGACTTTGATTCTTCTAGAAGGTCATCGATCTGCAAACAATAACCCTTTGGTTATTGTAGCACTGTTTGGGCAGACAACAGAATCTAGATCAGTCAGTGTGGAGTTTTCTTGTGTGGGGTTCTTCGGCATCGTCCGGTTTCCTCCCAGAGTCCAAAGACATGCTTTTCAGGTTAAGTGGGACTCTAAAATTGCCTGTGTGAGTGAATGTGTACCTGAATGTGTGCATGTGTGGCTACTCTGCAACAGACTGTCATCTCCTTCTATGTGTATCTCTCCTAGACTACTTCCTAGTAGGCTCCCAAATGCCACAACCTTGAAAAGTATAAGCAGTTAGCAAAAGTGAGTGATGTATATAATAAACACACATACTTATGTAAGAAACAAATCTGTAGCTTGCTATTGTCCATAGTGCAATCTATGCTATGTATTTGTCATTGTAGATATAGATTCTCCCAGCATCTCAAGTCTGGGACTAGACAAATCAGCCAGAAATTGAAAATATTAGTAGATCTTGCAACTGAACTCTCTTCATAGACGTGCCCAGCAAGGTGAGTTTCAAGCCTAATGTCATAGCAAGCCCAGGACTCAAACGCAAGGGACTCATAATATGGAATTACCATAACCTTCCACAGAATGGGATGGAACTCTCCAGTCCTTTATTTGCAAGCCAGGGCATAGCTAGAAATTCTGGATCCGCCAGAAAAAATAATGCTTCCTCCTCCTTTAAAAAACAGTTTGAAATTTCTGTGGGCCCTGTCCAAGTTTGGGTCCCTAAAACTGTCACTATTTACACCAATAGTACTGTTCACAAGTCTTGTTTAAATTGCCACTAACTAACCTGTGCACCAGGCACACTAGCAATGGTATATCTTCTTGTCTTGTACAATGCCAGGGATAACCTGCAACAATGCAAGCCCAGGCACAGCGCTAAAGAAGATCCATACTCTGGGTTACCATGAGGCTTTAGGGCTGTATTTACAACGCTTTCCCTAATCACCCAATTCTGCTTATTCTGGGCTTTTGGCAGGGTAACACTAGGGAAGATAAATGGTGAACTTGGTAAGTCATGGCTCGTGGGGGTTACCGTGGTCTCCAGACCCTCGGCTGCTGTTCTACAGGCAACACGTCTTCTCCTTTAAATGGAGCAGAAGTCCATAATTCAGCCAAAAAACTAAACTGGTGTCTGAAATTGCAAGTCTTTCTATGGTGAGTGATCTACGAAGTAAAGGCACATACAGACCAGGTAATACAACAAAAAGACAACTTTATGAAACACCTTTAATTCATCAACAACATAATATTTGTTCAGTTTCATAATAATAGTATCGGAATCTCAGCCAGTGATCCTTATTCCCTTATTTTAATATAATAATGCACAGAAATGGCTGCCAATCGGTTAAAGAATCTAAAATGTCACATTGTGCTTGACATTGCTGAATAAAAACCTTCTAGTTTCTGCTGAGAATGTGAGATGTGTTCCAATTTTGGTGTTATTCTTCATTATGCTAATGTAGGTAATGAGAATAACAACTATTCTTATTTAGACTAAATTATTCTTCATTTACTAATTCAAATGGGAGAGAAAAGCTCAGTTCGGGCTGTCCTCCAGCCTGAAGCACACAAACTTTAGCTACGCTGGGGTAGGAAAAACAAAACAAGGCAGTAAAACTCTGGGATTTGTTTATAACTTCCCAGGCCTTAAGATGTGGAATAGAAACTCATTGTTTTATTTAATTCCATCAGGAGGCTTATTAAAATATAAATCAGACAAGGTTACTTTTAATTTCAGTGTGGCTCATGCTCATATTTGTAAATCTAGTTTGGAGCACTAGTTCTCACATGAGAACTGCGTGTTTGGGAAGATTAAAAATGTAACTGCACAATAGTTGTAGTGAAAAGTACTGAGAAGCACTAAGGAAAGGATGAATCGGGTGAAGGATGTGAACCAAAAACAAGGACTTGCCGCCATAAAAAGCAGATGAGGACCCTGACCTTGGGCTTACCATGGTAAGTGCCTCCACAGCTTAGGAGGTTTTTGCTGAGAAGGTGCCCCTAGTCAAACCACATCTTTCAATCGGACACAAATCTATACAGCACAGGTCCCATTTTCCAGGCAGCGTAGTCATGGGTATGTGTCTGTAAGAGTGATTTTATGTATTATTTATTTTCCTTTTACTGTTCTTCTGTCTTACTGTCCATTTTCATTTTATCATTATCTCAGCATGTATTCACTGTGAGATGAAATGTATCATCATGCAATCTATTATAGTATTATGGTAAAATGTATTCTCTTATGCATTCTTTTATAATTGCATATAAATATATATTTACAGCCTAATAACGCTGCTGATAGACAGTTGGATTTTGTGGAGAGGGAGAGTAATAGAATGAAATGTCTTTGTAAGACATCCAAAATCTTTTTAGGCTATTTATATCCTGTGAGTTAAATCTTCAGAAGATATCCTGAAAGAAAACTCAAATGTTTTTATTGTTGCTAAGATTAAATGTTACTCCTTATGTTTTAAAGTTGGGCAGTAGCCAGGCAGCCAGTGAGTTATCTGAAGCCAATCAGATATTGAAAAATGTCATGGAAAAACTTTTCCCACAGCTATTGAAATATTAAAAATGACATAATTCTCAAAAGATAGTTATAGTATTTAGTTACTGTAAATGTCTCTTCATGTGTACACAGCTGAGAAAATGCGATCGTAGCTGCAAGGCTTTGATGCAAACAAACATATAAATCTCTCGCAAATTTAATCAAAACATCCATTGGTACAGATTTTGAGTAGGCATAAACTCGCGATAAAATTACTTCCTCCATGTTATGCTGAAATTTATTAAAAATTTTGGAAATGCCAGATAACACAGCATTGAAGAATACAGCTGAGTTACCTATAGTTTGTAGGCTGAAATAGGAGTTACTGTGTACTTGAAAACTGAAAAGAAGGCAGCAGTAACCAGTCAAATTCAGTTTAAACGGATCTATGTGAATGAGCAAAGTATATAGTTATCAGCAATGTATATAAAGTGTTACAAAAAAGATTACAAAATTACTTTAACATCATGCACACAGAAGTATCTTAGGGTTAGGGTCAGTTGTTATAACAGAAAACCAGCATCAAAATACAGGATTTAAAATATCTGTGTTTAAAAAAAATTCAGCAACAATCCAGGCAACTCAATGCAGAAAGTAACTAGAACACAAGTGCATGTGGCATTTGAGTACCTGTGTCAGACACAAGTACCACACTGTTGTGTTTTATCCCAGCATGTGGACTGGGAGAAAACCTACTCTGCACCCTCTGAATATAACACTGACTTCAGTCACAACCCTGGTCCACGTCCGATCCTCCGTTCTCCAGTTCCTCGCCACACTGTAGGTAATGTCTGCCTGCCTGCCTTCACATGCTCGTGGAGTTCTGCAAAACCTGCATGGTCACAGAGACCTCCACTGTGTCGAGATGTTATCGCAGGGTTAGGGTTAGTGTTGCAAAGGGGGGTTTCTACTGCCTGTCTGAAAAATGACCTCGGTTACACAGTTGCAGAGAAAGGATTTTTTTTTCTCTCCCCCCTATTTTTATAGCCTTCCCTTGATATTCAGCAGGATGTCTCCATGGATACTGGGGTAAACAGGGGATAACAAGTCCTTAGCCTTTTAAGCGCATTTCAGTGGCAGAACTGATGGGAGGGAGCACTACAGAGCAGCAGCGAGCACGGCAGTGCAAACACAGCAGCGTGAACAGGATAAGTGGTGGCAATTTGGAGAGGTAAGGAGGGGCTCCGTTTCTTGCCTCAGTGCTGTATACTGCTCCGTGTGCATGGTGTCTTTCTCCGACACCCAGAACCAAGGCACCAGTACTCCAGCCTGCCAGTGACCTGACTTCAAGCCAAGGTTACTGCTTCTCATTCTGACTTTACTTCATGTGACTTTTAAATGATGTGCTCTTTGTATACAGAAATAAACTGCATACGAATTTGTGTCCTGAGAACGAAGTAACAGTTTGAATTTTTACGTTTTTTAAAGGTATGATATCTTTAATTCAAGTAAGCTGGAATTAAACAAGTCAGTCGTGCAAAGGATGGAAATATTTATGTGTGCACTGGTTGAAGCAGCTAGATCTGTGAATTTGCATTTATATTTTTACAAGATCAGTTCTTGAAGAATTAGCATTTGTACTACTTTAGCAAGCGCATAATGATCAAAATTTGTATCCAAAATGTTTGGCTAAACAAATGCATCCTTTTACTCTATACCCTTTATTATTAGCTGTAATGTGATTTATTTTTATTTTTATGTTTCTGTTTGTAAATGTTTGTTATATATGGTAGATATTTAAACAATAATAAAAATCATTACATGGATTTCCTGCATTTTTACATCAGCCCCAAAAAATAAATAACTGAGATTTAAATGTCATTGACTGGTAAATGTAAAACAACTATGTAATCAGTATCACTGATTTCTGACATGCATTTACACACCTGCTTGTGAAGGCATCACGCTGTCAGTATTTCTTTATAGTCAAAAGTAATTGGTTCCCAAACAAAAACATCACCTAAAATTCACAAAAATGCCAAAATAAATAGCTGAATATTTTGTAACATATTTTGTAATATTTGTAGCAAAGTTATTTCTCTCATCTTTTAGGGTTAAGTTTTCATTCATGCATCCATTCATTCATTCATTCATTCATTCACAATAGCTACTTGTTTGGCGCAGGGTCTCACAAAATGTTCACAAAAGCTCTCTCTACATCTTTTACTCTATGCATTCAAACTTTCTGTTGTGAAGTGACTTGTGTAACATTACTAATGCATATTTGATGCTAGATGGTCTTTAATTATGAGGTCAATGCTTTTTTGTGCAAATATAAGAGAGTTTATCCTATGAAAAATGTCTGTATAATTTAAATAATCAAGTCAGTATTTAAATGGAAACAGCTTATTTCAAAAAGGTAGTTACAAGTCACAGTAGCATAACAGTTAGAGGCGCCACTTTGTACTCAGAGGACAGGTTATCGATTTGCAGGTCTGTTGTGGTACCCTTGAACACTTGAATTGGTGTAGCAAAAACTTTAGTCTAAGGTTTCACCCGTGATTTACATTTAATCCAGAGCTGTGATTGGTTAAGGCTGCCAGTGTGACAGAAAGGAGGCAGAAATTTTATAGCTAGTTTTGATATGGAAGAAGTGTGACTGTATTTATAATATACTTGAAAGATTATCCATTTCTATTCCTTGCCTATTTTAAAATTCCAATTATGCCCATTCACACCCTACTGATATTGCAAAGGCAAATACACTAGATTTACTCCAAAAATAGCTCGACTGACACCAGTGACTAACAAAAACCTTTTGGATTTGATATAAATGTCTACCTCTGCTCCAAAACATCTGAAGCCCACATCTGACACAAGCTATTCGTACAGAATAAAATAACTGTTGCAGAAGGAAAATCATTGCAAAACTAGTAAAAACGTCATTGTCCTGAAGAGCAAGTTCATTGTATGAAAAGGGGATCATATTTTTATTAGCTGTTGTAGAGGTTTTTTTGTTGCATGGGTCCCCTTTATAAAATGGCTGAGTGATATCATACACCCTTAATATATTTTGGGAAATGCAGTGATTGTTTTAGTGTGTGTTTGCTCTTCTGGCTATTTAAACACACTGTTATTTAAGGCAAAGTGTGTTGTGTGTCAAAGTCCTGTCCACATTGGTTATGCTGTTGCACAGAATTGTAAGATATCCAAACTGCAAGGCTATGCATATTTTTACACAACTCAGTCATTTCAGAACACTATTACTATACATTATTTAATTCATCATTATTATTTTTAATATCATACATCTTTCAGTGTACCTGAATGTAACATCCGCGACTGGGTCTCTGTGTGTGTCTTTCTAATCCCTTACCCAGGCAGTCTGACCAGGGCTGCTCAGACTCCAGTTTGCATAAAGGTATTGTTACAGTGAATCCACAGCTCACCTCTTCTGAGCTACAGCTTCAGGAGCAACTTTCATGGGCTTTTCGCCCTGATTGCCTTGGATACCCAGTATCATGTAGACCCAATGACTTTCCCACAGAGTGTCTGCAGCCTGCTTCAGTAGGCACACACCTCGCCTATCAACATGTCATGCAACACTGCCCTACTAGTTCCTCATTCTTCATCTTACTTTAATGGACCTCTCCCCACATGTACCTCCCAAGGGACTATAATCTTAAACAAGAGGACTTCCCTAGAAGCATCAGACATTGCAATGATGTCTGCTTATAGAGTTGTCCCTGGGATGGTGGTTCCAAATTTAAATCTACCATTAACTTCCAGGCTCCAGGCACACTGAAGCACTGTTGGGTGCTGTTCATACTGTTTCACTAACCCCGGAAAATATTATGGCCCTCCTGTAATGTTTCTGTACAGCTGTGCAGGACATGTGCTAATGTCCCTCAATAGAGAATTAACTTTTCAAATCTGTACAAGTTAGATGAACATTGCAGCATGTCATGCATTGCCTGGAACAAGAAATTAAGACACCAAGGCTCTAGTGTCCAAGACACCTTATGTGTAGCATACTTCCTCCCGTTGCATCACTACCAGCCTGTAATCGCTTCTTCTATTGCTGTATGCACCTGTTCCTGTCATATTTGTCACTTGTCATACTGCTGTAATGGAATACTGCATAAATCAACCCTTTCAAATCCTGCTGTTCCCTCCACCACAATGTGCAGGAGCCAGAACTCTGCCTGCCCCTCTCCAACCAGTACTGCAGCCTTCAGTGTACTTTGTATGCTAAAGCAAAACTTATTAATTTTGTTTCATCACCACCATATATCTGCCCATCAATGGCTTGCAACTGTTCTCATGACATAGCTGTAGCACTGACTGTTGTGGACCTTGAAGGTCATCTGGGAAAGAAGCAGAGTTGCAACAGTTTTGGACAATGTTTAGAGACCATGAGGGAGACTCCAAAGTGCCCCGTTGCTGAGCTAGTTCTTGACTTCCAAATAACCTCTTACACTTCCTTCCAAGTAGGTTCCAAAAGGTTGCTTTATGATACCTACAGGTCAACTGTGTGAAGACTGGATTATAGTTTTTATTGTTGTAGACACCACTTCTAAATGGCTTCAATAATGAAATGGTCCAAGATGTAGACACTCCCTGCGCATGCCCATAGTAGTACACTCGAATCCTCAGGAGGGGTGGACAGCTGCTGGTTCTTGGACCTCCGGAAGTTTACTTTTCTCCCTTTTTCGGGTAAGGAGCATGGGCCAGCAAGTTTCACCTCTGCCCTTGCACTGATGTTATGCATTTATAAAGTACCTGGACACGTAAGCACTGATGTACCTTGGGTCTTTTGGGGGAGCTAATTCTTTAACAGAAGCCTTTGTTCAAAGTTACTACCATATGTTTTACAATTTGCACAATAGAATGTTTTCTAAAGCAGTTTAGCTTATGATATCTCTCAAGGAAACAGCTCTGGAGACCCTCCTAGATGTTTAAGCAATACATTCTTGGTTGCAAGTTGAGTTCCTTAATCACAACTCTAGCTGCTTTCATGTAATATATGTAAAACAGAGGATTTGCATAGGACCCATGTTTCTGAGTACCACATTTTCTTTTCTACTTTCCCTTACATTTTGGACAGCAAAGGTATATTTATACATCCTAAGCTTTTGAATAAATATACACGATGGTCATTGTATGGTAAAAGTGTGGTTGTTTCAGAGAAGCGGTAGCACTGTTATTTTAATTTATTTGTTGCTCAAGGGGCAAGACTACAAGGTTCATCTTGGATTCCATATACTCAATCAGCTCGAGTCTAATATCTACAGAAAATATAAATGCACAGCTCCAGAGAGAGCACAGATCAGGGCAGCAGGTGACACAGCTGATAGAACCTGCTGTGAGCCAGAGACTAGCCTGGTATCTAAGGATGTACTTTACAAATATATAAAAGATAAAACATGGATTTATTCTCCTATGTGAAACCTCAAAGCCAATGGCTTACCACATATGACCAATAGACATTTATATAGTTTAGCATAACTGAGATTTCTGCTTCAAGTAACAGTTCCCGATTTTCAGTTATATGGAGGTGTTGGCACAACATATAATAGCAATATGAATAATTAATGGTGGTTCGTACCATAAAAAAATTGTATGTTTTTGGACTGAGAGGATAACCTTGGGTAGAAAGAAGAATGTTAGGAAAATGGGTAGCATTTTTTAGTTCAGGTGTGCAAAGCAGGGGAAATTACATCACCTGTTGTGGTGCTAAGATATATCATACCTGCATTACAGCAACCCAAGCAATTATACAATACCTGACCCTGTCTTTATATAGTTAGTCCTAGTAATCTTGTATCGACTAATAGGGTTAAGATTGCAAGATTGTAATTTTGTAGGCTTTGAATTTCATACATTTAAAATCTATTTGTACATTTCATACAGGTTATAATGTAGTAATTGTTGTAATGATCATGATCATAATCCACGATCAGCAGCTGGTTTAGAGTATTAATAATACAATTGAAAAACTGCAATAAAATTACTTTGTAAAACAAAAGAAGACGACTGGCAAAAGCATAAACTGGATGTAGAAGTGGAAACTAAAAAAAACTGGTTTTAAAATACAGGAGCAGTAATATATTTTAACTACATTTCAACAGAAAGAATGCTTGCTTTATCTATCTGGATGTATTCAAACTATGTTGCTGTGCCTACGTTTTATGTCACTGTAACCAAGCGCTGCTTCTGACAAAATGGTAAAGGAAGGAAATTGCGCAATAAAATATTGTGTAGACAGACTGTATGGATAAGGTACACACACTACAACATGCAAAAACGGTTCCTTAAATCATTTAAGTTAGATATTTTCTGTACAAAGAGAGAAAAGTTTGTGAAAATGCTAAATTATGCCAAACATTCAACGTGTTTATTTAACATCTTGGCTTTTCCACAATGAAAATATCTGCACATATCTTTTATTTAAAATTTGTGGACTTTTTAGGCACTGTGTGTACTGAACAAATGGATGTATTGAGACTGTATGTATTGAACTATTTTAAGGAAAAAAATGATAATACCTGCCATCCATCTAAATATATTCTTGTTCTGTCTAACTGAGTTCAAATATGTTTTCTAGTGCACTAAAGATGGCTGAAGGCACAGACATGGAACTCCTCTTGGCTTCCTTCAGGAAATTTGCAGTCCATGGGGACACCAAAGCTACTGGGAAGGAGATGAATGGCAAAAACTGGGCCAAACTTTGCAAGGACTGCAAGGTCATTGATGGCAAGACCGTCACCAGCACCGACGTGGACATTGTCTTCTCAAAAGTGAAGTGAGTTAGCTTGTTGATGCCTAGAGTCAGACATTCATTGCATCTGTGTTGCTTAGTAGAAATAAACTTATAGATGTTATTCTCTCCTATTATCCACATTTTGTTTTTTTATCGTTTTTTTTTCCCGATGGACAGGGCAAAAACCTCCCGGGTAATCACTTACGAGGAGTTCCACAAAGCCTTGGAGGAGTTAGCACCAAAGAGGTTCAAAGGTCAAAGCAAGGAGGAAGCTTTGCAGTCCATTTACAAGTTGATCGAGGGGAAGGAGCCTTCTAATACTGGAGTAACGGTACAGTTCTATGAATTTTCCACTATGTCACTGAATACTAATAACAGCACAGAACGTTACTTTAGATGCACAGACAAATTCTGGTTTACCAGAATTTTACAGCATGCCATGAAATGGCTGCAATGTAAGTTTATGTGGTGATATTCAAACAAAATTTTAGGGCTTCAAAAAGATGTGACGTGAGCATTTCCCTAAACTGCCCAACTAACATTATTACATGAAAAAAATGATCGGTGTGAGCAATTTAACAGAACAGGGTCTGTGTGAACTGTGCAGACAGAGTGGAAACACCTGAACCCTTCTAGCATTCTTGGTCATTTTTTGTTGTGGTAAATGACATTTTATGACCTTCTGGAAAGTTGTAGATATTCAGTTTTTGACTCAAGATTACCCACTAAGTTAGCTGGAATTTAACTTTTGGCTGTTTTGGTTCCAGATTAACAATCATTGTAAATATGTTCTGGTTGTAAAGTCAGGACAGGCTTGGTTCATGTCAGAACTGTATACATCAGCTTCTGCCTTTCCTACTGCATGCAGTGTTTGTTTTTTTGCACACATCCTTCAGTGCACGTGGACACGTGATCGGTACTGCAACGTGGAATCACTGGGTGTTTGGCATCCTTCAACATCAAACATCCTCACATGCCAAGTTAAACAATGTCAGTTTAGCTGTGCCCATAGCTAACACATTTCTACTCATAGTTACACTATATTACATACGTTCTATTATTATGTTATGTATCACATTATAGGAGAGAGGTCGAAAGGAGAGAGGTCATAGTCATGGAAAAATCTCAAGGAAGCTTCAGGAGGCAGAAAGGCTTTCTCCATGGATACACAAACCCCTGAAGCAATACACTGACAAGTGCAGTATTAATATCCTTAATATGGTCATTGAATCTGAGCATCTGATCTGAACATTCTTTTGCTCTGACATGTTTGCCCTTTGAGAGATAGATACGTGAAGGATTTACGCTTGCTTAGCACATGATATGCAAGGTCAAGTGCAGCATGCAAATTATGTACATTTTAAGTAGTGCACCGATATGTTTTTTTTTTGGTTTAATTTTAATTTATGCCTGTTTCTATGTTTCAGAAAATCGCCAAGACTGCAGCGGTGGACCGGCTAACAGACACAACCAAATACACAGGCTCACACAAAGAGCGTTTTGATGAAAGTGGGAAAGGCAAGGGTCGCAGTGGGCGTGAAGAACTGGTGGAGAACACAGGTTATGTGGCTGCTTACAAGAATGCTGGCACATATGAGGAGAAGACCAAGGCTAAGTAGCCTTGCATCGAAACTGTGGGTGTCTTAGCAGGACTTCTGGTCTGGACCACGTTCAATGTTTGACCCAAATTACAGCCCCGCTCTGTTGCATTTGGTGTCAGACAGGATGAGGAAAAGTAGCTGTCCATCCATCTTCATCACTTGTTGCATGGCTACTTCCTTATTATTTACTAAGGATGATTCAAACACATGACCATGTGCAGATACAGGGCCATTGTGTCCACAGATATAGGGATTTGGGGTGAGTTGCTTACTGTGAAGAAAACAGCTGACATTTGCTTCTTTGAAAAAAGTTTCTTAATGACAAGCCTAACATGCTTCATTCAGTCTTCCTTTCCAATAGATTTTGTTTTATTGCCTTCCTGCGGTAACACATTCAAATTTAAACACATTGCTTGACAATCCTAAACATTTCCTAATAATATTCACCTGGTTCAGTATGCAATAAATAATGTTTGGACAGCTACAAGCACCATGAGTTACACCTTGTGGTACAGCATAGCATCCATGAGTGTATGTGGTCTGAAATATCAGTATACTGTATCACTAAAACAAACAAAAAAAACAGACACAGCTTTAATAGAGGTATGACAATGCCTGAGATTACATTTAAAGGCAACTTTTTTTTTTTTTTTACCAAATATGGAGAATTTGTCATTTTTAATAACATTTCTACTGTGTGTTAGATTGTGCATTCTCATGTAAATATTCATGATATTTGTATTTCATGCTATTTGTATATAGTCTCCTTTATTGTACATTTCAGTACTGGAAAAACTGGAAAAATGCTGAACAAAAACTGTATAAACATTTAGGTGTCCAAATAACTAAGTGTAACAAACATCAAGGTTGTGATTTGTTTATAAACGCCTTGGCAAGAAGGAAAACAACAAGGATACAAAAATACAAGAATTCCGACTCAAACACACCAGTATACAGACTTGGAAAAATGAGATTGTTATACAAGGCTGATGCTCTGTAAGAGTCATGCAAACTGTGATCAGGGAGGATCAATTGCATCACTGAGTCTTAACTTTCTTTTTGTATTAAAATTCAATTCAATTTCTATAGTGGTCTTCTGAACAAGTGATGCAAAGTATTTCCCACAGGCAGAATCAGGAGAATGCGCATTTCCTTTGGGACACAGAGACAGACGTCTCAGCGGTGCAGAGCCCTGGCAGCTGCCAGAGGGCCAGTAGTTCTCATGAGAGAAGTGTACCAGCGCAAGTGTATGCAACCATGTTCAACCGGATCGGTGCCCCTGTCTGAAACTCTGTTCCGTGACATCTCCTGTGTCTCTTTGCTCCGTGAAACGCACCGAGGAAGTGCCGCTTCTCAAACCGACTGCACTGGTGGGGAGGGGTGGATTACTGTGCAGAACATGCACATGGCAGAAAGGTTATCCCTTGTCACCCCACCCACACACTCACACTCTGCTGAGGAACAGGAAGCCGGCATGGGACTCTTGTTGCCATGACACCATTAATGTACACAAAATAACATTTCACCACCTGGCTCATGTGGTCCGATCCCTGCTGTGTTTGTAACAAAACACATGCGTTCATAGCAACGCTTGTTTGGGACATCTCCTTGGAAGCACTAATCAAAACCATCTCTATCAGTGAGAGGCAGCCACCACCAGCAGTCTTTGTTGCTTGCTGTCACCGGGTGATGAATGATACTACAGAAAAGTTAAATATGCTTGTTTGAACGTTTTCCCCAAAGCCATTGCTGCGGCAGGATGCCAGCAATAATTTACCCACGAGGTCAGTCAAGTTCCAGCAATGTGAACACCACCTCAGATACTCGCACAGTGGAATCTGCAATCCTTGTGAGAACGCTGTTCAGTGTGAAGGTGCCCCCTGTGGTTCACATATCCCTAGGCGCCCTTCTAGAGAACTGGTATATGGATGACCGGCCCAGCTCTTGTGTAAGAGAAAGAATAACAGGGTGCAGTGGGTCTGGCACTGGAGGCAGCCAAAAAATGTAATTATGTTTCCTGAAAGGCACAGTATTCTCAGTTGGGAGAAACTGCACACCTTATTTTCTTTTTTTATTTATTCTGTTGTTAAACCTCTTAGTACATTGGCCAGAACCAGTAGCTGGTACGTGAGACTCCATTGCTGAGGATGAAAATAAGGGATTTGGGAAAACAATACAGTGAAGCCTTCAGGGGGTCAGTTTTGTGGCAGTTTCACTTATGCATGTTGTTCTATTTTGACTTTTTGCCGAGCTGCTGGTTAACAAATAATTTAGGTAAAGCCATTCTGGGTCATAATCTTACTCCTTACACAAAATAAAAGGCGCAAGCTTATATCCTAGGGAGGGTTTTGCTGGTACAATAAAACTCCTCCTTAATGCAATAAGTGGGGTCCAAAAACATTCAGCTGTACAAAATGCGGGGTTGCATTATTGCAGGGTTAGTGAAAATATTCTCATTTAGTAGACGTGCAGGCAATAAAAAATTAATTCATCCATCCATCAACCTATCTGTTATTGTTAACCACTTAAATTTTAGAGCAGGGTTGCCATAGTCCGGAGCCTATCCTGGAATCATTGAGCGCAAGGTTAAGAAACTTCCCTTTGATGAGACACCAGCAAGATGTACACGTGACAAATATAATACATATTAATAGAAGAATACTACAAACAGCCTGCTTTGACCGAGCTGCCAAGTGAGCTCTCTGTGAACACATAGAGGGTCAACAATCCCGCTAAGTCTTGCCACAAAACTTAGACACATCTATTTACAGACATGCAGCAGCGGTCCACTGTGAGAGTCCGGAGCTCCCCCCGGCATTGCTACAGTGATAACAATATAAGTAGAAACCCAAACGTACACTGTCTTCACTAAATCTTTAAATCTTTTAAATCAGTTGTTGCAGCCAGAAGATGTCGGTGACTGGAAAGGGAGCAGACCACGGGAGCCAATTGCCAGTCTTATGTCCAAATTTATCTTATCACTGGGTTTTACTGTATTTCCCGACTTATTTAAACTGCAGCTTTTGCATCTGCTGTACTTGCATGACTACTGCAACCTTTGTATGTGTTCCATGTGTTATTCTGCAGAACTGTTTCCATTGACATAAAGGAGCATGTTTGCAGCCATGAACTAATGTCATGAAGTCATGTTTAATGACACTATGTTTGGGGTGGCCAGATGCCCAGCTGGTTACTGCTCAGCATCATGATAAAAGGCAGCCACTGTCTTATCATCCTTTTTAAAATAAATCCGCACTTCCTTCTTAACTAAATAATTTAACATTTCCCTGGAAACAATACACACCATATCCAAAATAACTGAAAAGATATGTCTACTCTAAAGGCACACGAATGTGGCTTTCTGCAGTTGGATGTGGTTGGATTTTTGCCTTCCTTCTTTATCCACTACTCTCCATTATAGACCACCCAGGGAATATTCTTTCTGTCCCTCAGGAAAGAAGGAGACTGGAAGTATGCACCTCTAGACCTCAGGAGCTCTTTCTTTATTGGGTGTAAGGCAGCATTACTGAACAAAAGCTTACTATATACATTTGTTATGTCACTCTGTTCCACCTGTACAAAGTTGTCGCTCATTTTGCACCATTACTGCAAAACTTTAGGAAAACTTGCTTAATAGAGCATTTTTGCTCAAGAAACTAACATGCTGAAAATTGTAGTAAATCCATAACTTACCACAAAACACAACCATTTACAAAAAATGTATAGCTATTTAATTGTACCAGTGTATACTGAAATTCCCAGCAATCCAGACTCAGTATTATTGATGCTCCTTTGCAGATTGAAAAAAGCATTACTATCTTCATAGACAGCGTTTTATGCACGTGCATATGATGAGGACGTGCTGTGGAGTAATATATGGTCAAAAAGAAGTTTCCTTGGCCCTTCTCACTGTTGGTAATATTGACTGCTGGCTCAAGGCTTTATTTTGCTTTTCGTATTTACATTTATTCATTTAGCGGGTGAGCAGATCCAGTGATGGTCTCGCAGACTGTAACCGGAGTCTTTAACTTGAGGCTGGCAGCTACATGAGTTGTGCTTGAACTGCATAAACAGTCCCACTTTCCTCCCCTCTTTTCTCCCCTCCTCATCTCCCTTCTCAACTTACAGACACAATTGGGGCTATTATGAAAATGTTAAATTCGGTCTCTGACAAGGTTTAGAGTAGCAGGAGTAGTGAAGGTACATGCAGCGTGCACATACGTGACACTAACACATTTTCTCTTTCCACACACACACACACACACACACACACACGCAAGTCTACACATGCACGCTGACCATTTCTTACACACATACAAGCTCCATTATGAAATGCAACAAGTTTGAAGGTAATAGTTTGGTGATACACAGTATAATTTGTTTCAGTACGTGACTATGGCCGGGTGCTGGTCTGACAAGAGGCAGGGGTGATTTGGGTGCTTCAGTGATGAAAAAGCACCATTGTTATCAATTAAAAGAATGTGTACAAAGTGAAAAGGTAAAAATGAATAAGGAATTATATGTAATTCCTATATACACAGAGCACTGCACAAATTACTGCTACAAAGTTAATGAAATTTGTCAGCACGACATTTTATTGTTATTACACTTTACCTTTTCCATTGAAATATAACTGGTAGATCTCTCACTGTGGCATCCATCTGTCCAACAGCACTAACAATACTTATGTACTAAATGCATCCATTTTAAAGACAACACTTTTGTGACTATATAACAAGTTATTACTTTTTACCTTTCTACCTCGACATTTTTTGAGCCAGGGTGAATCAGATAACTCAGCACATTAGTTGTGAATGCTTGTCCCGGGCAGGGTTGTGGTGTTCCAAAGCCTATGCTAGAAGCAAGCCTAATGCGTGTTTTGTTTTCATTCATTTCAAACTTCATTAAATTTAAAAAAAAAAAAAAAAACAAATTCTGGAGCATAAAATTACTTTATTTCCAGAATCTTTTACACAATGCCAGTTGTCATCAGTGTTTGTCATCTTTTGGTACATTTCAACTTATCAGCACAAGAAAGCTTTAATTATACAGACACCCCTCAGTTCATTTAGGTTTTGTAAAAATCTAGGATATTGGAAAAATAAATGAATTTGTAAGACTTCTCTTTTTCTTAGACCTTTAAAAAAATTGAACTAATCCAAAATGTCTGAGAACAAAAATACCTTCTCTCCACAAATACCTTTTCCATACCAGTTTTTGATTCATTGAAGCCAGAAACACATTATTCATCTTGCACTTCATCATCCACACTGACAGACATCAGGCCTGTTTGGAAGTGTTTTACTACCAACTAACACTTGAGTCTAGAAGCACAGACTGCTTTCTGTCCACAAAGGGAAGAAAGTTTAGAAAGCAGAAAAATGAAAAAAAAAAAAAGTAATTAAAAACAAGAACAATAACAATAAACAGAAAGAGCCAGCCTAGGGGCGAAGTGACCAAATAACACTGAAAAACAAATAAAACTAAAAAAAGAAGCCAAGGAGAATTTATCTATTTAAAGCAAACTAAGTTACAATTTTTATATATCTATATGTATAGTTAACATTTACAGGTTATTTACAGCTTCACTAGATACTTGTTTTCTGTTCCCTTATCCTAATCTACTGTTCAGCCCTCAGAGTTACTGTGTGAGAAGCACTGAAGCACTATATGAAAATAAACTGAACTGAACTACATATATATATACACACATATATATAAAGTTATATATAGTCTATATATGTGTGTATATTAAGTGAAGTCTTATATCTAAGGGAAATATAGTGATATAATTTATTGTTTAATTATTATTATTAATACATTATATTATTATGAGATTGACATTGTCTGTGGTAAGTGCCATTAGTGTTACTGCAGATTCAAATGTTTCTATTGTAACAACAATCTGCTGTATCCAGGTTCAGTTCTGCCATCCTACTTTAACTTCTTTTCTGGCCTCTGGAACTGTCAGTCTGCTTCAAAGAAGGCTGACTTCATCCCAGCCTATGCCTTCCGGCTCTTACTCAACCTCCTGATCCATGGATCACCGTGAAAATACACCCACATCTGCACCCTTTACACTGACAGGCAGAGGCACCGGGCAGCTCATCTCTCCCCATCTGGAATATCCATTTGTCTCGCTCTACCATCTTGGTCTTTCCTCATTTGAATTCCACACTGTCTCCATCACTGGTCCGACTGCACTCTCTGTGATTGTTCTGCATTGCCCTCCAGGCCCCCCTGGATACTTTTTGGATGACCTTAATATCTTGTTGAGTTCCTTCTCAGAGGCCAAAACTCTGTTGGTCCTCTCGGATGAATTCAACTTGTAAGTCAAGGACATTCATGTAACCAGCCTTTTGTCCCCCTCCAGCAGTCCTTTGATGTCTCTGTGTCACAGTCCTCTGCTACTCAGAATGCTGGCAATCATTTTGACCCTGTATTTTCTAGCCTTTCTTCACGTGTCATTCTGCTTCATGTTTCTGATCATTTTTTCACCTCCTTCCAGCCAACCATGTCCATTTTGTGCCTACTGTCTGTTTCTGTCAAAAGTTAAACTCTTTTCTGGCAACTGACCGGTAATCCCAGAGGCTCATGGAGATGCTGAAGGAAGGAGTTAAAACATGATGGAAGAGTGAGCCATACATCAGTTTAAACTCCTAAAAAATGTAGCAGCAGGTAATGTAAAAAAATATTATTATTATTATTATTATTATTATTATTATTAGAAGAAGAAGAAGAAGAAGAAGAAGAAGAAGAAGAAGAAGAAGAAGAAGAAGAAGAAACGGAAGCTAAAGCGTTCCAAATAATTTGTTTGACTGCTCCACCTAGTGGTCACTAGTACAAAATACAACGTGACATTTTATTTCAATGAAACGTTCAGTGAATGAAAAATGTAGCACAAATAATATGCCACATGTGCTGTTGTGGACAGAAATATTGGAAATCTTGCACTTTTTGCAAATAACTCAAAATCAGATATAGAATTCTCTATAGCTTTTATCGTGCAATCTCGGTTTGTACGCTACGCACAGACTTGAAATTTGGCCTGGTGGTACTTCAGGTACTTGTGTCACACACATGGCACGGTGACATCATACATAGTATGTAATTGAATCACACAAAGCATATTTCTGCTACTGAACTGACAGGTTTCCCAATAAATATAAAAGTTTAGGAGCTATATAGTTTGGTGATATATAATTTGTTACAACTCTCTGCACACCTCTACAGCCCAGCGCACGTTGATCTCTGTGGCATCTGCATGTTCTTTCACGTTCGACCTTTTCAGGAAACAGGAAAGCGACTTTGGTATCTCGTGAAATAAATACAACCAGATTAAAGTCCTGCTGCTCAAAATACTCCCAACGGGCTCACAGCTGGAAAAGACAAGAGCCAGGAAGTGCTGCATGTGGGCATCTATGTGCCAAACATGATGTATACAATATATCAGGCTTTTTGCTTTCTTTGCTAAAACAGAGTGGGGAAAGGGAGGCGTGGGGGTTGTTTAAGGAGAGTTTGGATTGGCGACAGAGAGGAGTGCCTGGAGGACAGAGACTGCTGGAAGAAGAAGCTGAACTGGCGAGACGGAGACGTGATGGAGAAATACTTCTAAAATGGAAAAACACCATCATCATCATCATCATCATCTTCATCGCAATCCATGCAGCAACAACAGCCAGTAGTTGAAATATGAGCACAGATAAAAATTTGTAAAACAGTTAGTAAAAATGAATACAGTATAATAATAAAATACAATGAATAATAATAGTTTGGTGAGATATATTTTATTTTCTCCTTCCCACCTTTCCACCTGACTATGACCAGCATGAGCATCACTCTCTGTGCCAACTACCTGTTTGACAGCAGAAAACAAAACAAAAGTTCTACACTTCATCTCATTATCATGGTTTGAGATCCATGTCCTTTGATATAAACCTAACTTTGTGACACTGGATATGACACTGTGGTTTAAAATGCTTTATTTTCTTTATGGTATGATACCACGCATGCGTTCCAGGCAGCCAGTACCAGACGCAGCAAAGCAACCCCATACATATTTCTGAGAGTGTGGCAAAGCTCATGGTGCACAGATCTGAGACTGTGGATTCAGATGTGGCTCAGTGTCTCGCTCAGCAGGGTGGTGTTCCTGGGTCTCACATGTTTAGTCGATCTACTGGAGAGCTGAAGCAGCTGTCTCTGCGTGGGCGCCTTACCTTCTGAACTCATTTGGTGCTAGAAGCCTTTTCATACCTCATGTTGTAACCCTAAAGTCCAAAGCAATAGAAGGTTAATAACAGAGAAATTTTTCAATTTAGGTTCTACAAAAATCCCAGCTACAGCTATAACAAATAAAAATATGTACAACAAACATTTTATCACCTTTCAAGCGACACTAAATTAAATGTATAAGTACAAGTATGTCGCTTGAACAAATGAATCATTAACAGAGTCATCGAGTCATTGTTCCTTGACAGACATGAGGCGTAAACACTGTGGTAGCAGCTAAACTAAGCCTGCTGGCCTGGTCTGCCTGGTGTTGTGTCCTCAAAGAGCAGTACCCATGTCAACCACCAGATGACTTCGCTTGGAGACATCGAGATGATTCCAGCACACCTGTTTGCACTCAGTCAATAAATCAGCTAAAATAGCATTCACGCAGAATAACTTCCCTTGTGACACACATAGTTTATCTGCTACGCTGCCCACATGGGTTATAATACGTAGGTAAAACAAAGAGCCTGCTTAAGATGATTCCTGAATACACACATGCCTTTGGAAATAATGAGCTCAAATGTCTGGTAGTCCAACATCTTGTCTTTGGACATGTAGTGGGTGAGCTAGAATTTATGAACACTAAGACAGTGGCTCAAGACAGGAGGGGAACCTCCAGGGGTAAATGCCTCCTTCAATGCAAAGCTTTGCGTTTTCATATTCTGAATATGGTATCCTGGGGGGGTTGAATGAGGTAGTTTCCTTCATATGTTTTCTGTTATGAATATTATTTCCTTGTTGCAAACATTAGTTTGTCACTGGTTGGAACGCCTTTCCCTGCTTTGGAATATCTGGAGATGTATTTGCATGCATTTACGCGCACCTATACCTCCGTACTTGAGCGGAATTGGTTTCTCGAAACGGTTTGAATGCTGCAAACACAAATATCAGGAAGCTGTGTCCATTATTTTTTATGTGGGAGATTATAATTTGTTCCAGGTGACATTGTTTTTCCTTAACCTTTTCAACCTTCCTTGCACTGAAGATGAGATTGAAGTAATAAAAAAATCACGAAAGCACAAACTGTATTTGAATATAGGTCCCTAGAGGCAAAGACTGAGAAAGCAGGTGGTGGGCGTACTGCTGCCGGCCGACGCGTGTCAGCTGCGCTCCGGTGGCTGGGGCTTCTTGACTTGATACCAATCTGAGTATTAATATAAACTGCATGTCTGGAATTCAAAAACCAGGACCTTGAATACCAGAGGTGCATATGTGTGTATGTAGTTATGTGTGTTAGTACTGGTTAGTTTAAGACCTGTTGTGTGTTTTGTACTGTGTTCTATGATGCCAGAATGTCTAATGTAGTGACTGCTCTTCCACCCCTGTTCAATCTGAATCATAATAAATGCTGCTTGCAGGTATCATACGCAACATTGCCCAGTATGTTTGCTGTTTATTTACTTGTTCTGCCACTGACTTTATACACTGGTGAAGGCCGGAGGCCAAAGCATGTCTGTGTTTATGTCACGGTAAACGCATGTAGGAATTAGTGGGGTCCTATTTTCATTTGTTTTGAGTTATTAAAAAATGGGAAATGCATGCATCTATGGAAAATCTTTACTATTCATTATGCAAGTATCGTATTACCTTTGAAAGGTATTCATTAAATTCCTGTCTTCAATTTTCGTGGCTTGTTCATTAGTTACACTTGGTGTTTGTGTGTGAGAGAACTGTGAGAACTGTAGAGCCTTGCATCTTTAGACCTGTTTAGTTCTGTTTTATCATAGTGCAACCTTAAAAAGGATATCAAAGGTCTACCTCTCCAGTGACCAGTACCATCAACTTTTTTTAAGCAATTTAAACAAACATTTTGTGAGTGTGCAGCAAGTCACGCCCCCTGATGGAGTCACCCCACCCAAAACCAACTCATCACCCACGAACAAACTAAAGCTATAAACCCCGAAGAACAAAAACCAAAGCAATAATGGAATCTAATAAATTGTAAAAAGACCAAGGAAAAAAATTAAGTACATTTGCACAAGAACTGTTTGACACACCAAGATACACAAGTTATTATGGATGGGGGTCTTGGATTTAATGGCATTTTTAGTTACAAGTAGTACGGTGCTCTAATGCCAAGTCTTTGAAGCTCAGAAAGTTATATAGGGTAGGTGTGATATTCCATTTTGTTTCCAGTAATTGAAAACTGACATTTCCGGACTGGACCAGATCAGGGTATATCTACAGGTTACAAGTTTGAAGCTGGGGAAAGTGTTTACCTGCCACCAAGCTGTCAGAAGTTGCAGCTGCTGTATTACTGAACAGTTTTTTGTTTCACTGGCTTAGAAAAGGCAGGTCTTGGATATGTACATCAGCACATTATTCTTGTGTAACTGAAGTCCATGGAGTGTGCTGCTGGTCAGCCTTTAACTACTGCACCAGTGTTCATTTTTTTAAAATTGATATTTCTGCTTGTTTGCCGCATTCCACTTTACAAAATGCAGGAATTTCACAGGACTAAATCAGCACGGCAACACTTCGCAGCTGACAAACATAAACCATTTCTCTCTTTCTGGTTAAAGTCCAACATGTACCTTGCTGAATATTTTGTGATCATTTTGTTTTGCAGTTGTAAAGAACCTCTGAAAGAGGTTTAGCAAAAGCAGGCCTTCGTGTAAAGCAATCCATTTTTATTAAACACTTATGAGGATTAAGGGATCAGTGAATTCTCCGGCACTGTATGAAAATGGAAGTTCTTCCTATCTCGTAGGAATGGCACTTAATGAATCCCTGCTTCTCTGGTTAATATGAACATGTTTAGTTAGTTACATTCCAAAAACTAGAACCACAGAGCTTCACTGCCACAAAATATTTACGAACCAACCTGTACATTTTTGCCACCTTTCCGTTGCCACTCAGATTGTTCCAACCTCAGATGTCTACACTTTTAGTGAAATTGCTAAGCAGTCATTTGCTCATCTAGGATCGGAGTAGAGGACAGAGAAACACCCCATATATCATGAGATGAAAGTACACACATCCCTTATGTAACACGGTCCTGAATAAAGAAAAAGTGCTACATTGTCTTATGAGGGTATATCCCTTTTTACGCAGTGAGTGTGTTTTTCTGTAGAACATTGGTACTTGCGTCAGATATTTTGGTACGGTGGTACAGTCGATCCTCAGTTCAGGTTGTAATGGGGAAGGCGAAACTCCCGAAAATCATAAGCACGATTTTTTTTAACTATGGTACCGTGTACGGCACTCTGCAAACTAACTACGGAGACAGTCGGATGGTTCTTTTTTTCAGATGCAGCGTCGACGTTGTTTAAAACATTATTTTATGCATTAATGAAGTTATTTTCTCAGAAAAGATAATTACATGTTGTTCTCCCACATGCTATGCTTAGAATTCCAATTTTTTATGATTTTTCTGTTACGATGTTTTTGCGATGGTCTGGAAAATCTGAAGCTTGTGAAATCGAGTTCCCCTAAATCAAGGATGGACTGTACGCACCTGATGTATCAAAGCCAAAATATTTTTGTATCCCAGTGATGTCAATCCCTGGAAACAATGACTGTAATTTAAGCCTTAATCTTGCAATGAACTGAAGATCGTCTGGGTTCAAAAATCTTCACACAATGTCTTCATCTGGAACTGGGCCATTTTGTCCATAAGAAATTACAGTAGTTTCCCGTCACAGTAGGAATTCATCTAAATGGTAATTTCATGAAGCACATTAACCCCATTGTGTAGGTGATGGGTGTACTTTGGACCTCAGACATTGGACTGTGAAACCCCAGCATGGCAATATAACACCGAACTAAATGTCCTAAGTTTGACCACTGGTCAGTTACAAAAAAGAACTAAAGAAAGTTAAGCACATATCTTAAAAACAACCATATTGTATCTGGAACAGTATATATCTGCATCCTGCCTTCATTAGGAATACCTTCTCATACGAAAGTAACTTTTTTTGTTTTATTGCAGTCTTCAGCAAAGGGGTCGACAGACAGTTTAAAAACTGCAAAGTAAACTATTACCATGTAATTATTTACAGTTTTCAACATAACGCAAAACACCGAATACACAAAAAGATAAATATATTAAACACAAAGGTAAATTTATATATAAAAAGCTATGTTCAAAACTGGCTTTCCGTCAGTTCTTTCTGAACTCGTATGTCACTACTCCGTTTGCGATGGTCCTTTTGAGATTAAATTTTCTGGCGTGGCAAAGCACAGTAGAGTTTATCTCCTTTTATGTGGCAATTCTGCTTCGCCCATGAGAGCAGCTGGATGTTAAACCTGCAAAATAAAAGATAAAATAAAGAAGCTATATTATATAGGTAGGTATTATCATCGTTTCTAGCAAGCAACCAAATAAACACATAAACCGGAGGGAGGTTTATTGAGCCCGACATGAGAACATTACTGCTTCACTTACTTAAAGCAGACCAAGAGCACTCACACTACAGTGGATGGGCTTATGACTGTGCCTGCTTTCTGTAAATGAAAGGAGAAATTCAGTGGTTAATTGATGAGTTATGAAAAATATTAGAAATTGGAAAATTTATCTGCGAGGTTTTCTTGAACTGCTTATATACTGCATTAAGACTGATGTTAGCAACACAATGTTAGTAACAAATGAGAAACTCATTTTTGCCTGTATACGAAAAGTAAATGAACAAAAAAGCACATAAAAATAAATGTTTGGGGATCTTAATTGTATATTTCCACAAAATATTTAATCTACTTAATGTCAGATGCCTTTTGGCTCTCATGACAGTTGCTTGGACAGTGGGCAGCTTCTCAGCTCCAAGAAGGAAACTGTTAACTACCTCCAAGCCGCTTACTGCCGTTCTGCTGAACTCCTAATAGAAATATAAAGTTCACTAGTTGTGTGATGGAGAACCTACTCGGAAGAAACTAGTAGAGGCTGTATGTAATTTAAGAGCAAGCTAACCTCCAGGGTTAACCAGTTCAGAATTATCTCTCTGCTCAGTACAGAAAGTGACTTATTCTTCACCTCTTTTGCACAGCTTTTAACCTCTTTCCTCCTCCGGGATGAATATACTGACATCTCAGTGGAGAAAGTTAAGGTACAAGGGTTCTTAGCACGTACACGTTTTGAATGCTCTCTGGAGAGAAGAATACTTTTTAAAGCAAGAGTAGGCCTAATATCCTCCTGCCATTGAAGTTATACACCTTTTCCACTTGTCCAGTCATGAGCAAAGCAAGCGTTCACAAAACTGAAGTTTTCCCGTTTAAAAATATATACATAAATATAAACAAATTTATATATGTAGTACTGTGCAAAAGTCTTAGGCACCGGTGGGAAAAATGCTATAAAGTGAGGATGATTCCAAAAATAATGCCATGAATCAGAATCCTCCCTGATGGTAGATAAGAATCTACCTGTAGTTCTCAGCAGACATTAAAGTTGCACGCCTTTTGCACAGTACTCTGTGTGTGTGTGTGTGTGTGTATAATTATGCAACATTTATATACAATGCTCAGTGCTATTATATATCCACTTTTGTCAGGCAGACCCAGTTACTACCTCACTATTTTTGAGTCAAGTTCTTTTCTATTCAGTGAATTGCAGTTGTCATAGTGACAACAATCTGTCCCTTGCGTATTCTGTGACCTTTGCAACACCATAAGGCTTCTCTCTCTCAACATTAGAAATAAGAATAATACTAAATAGAGGAAAAGTGATAAAGACAAAGGGAGCTGAACTACCACAAGGCCACATGACAAATGTGCAGGATTACAAGTACATGGAGATCCTCCAATTACATGAGAACCACAAGACGGAAACTATGAAGAAAACAAAATTCAAATACCTCCATTGAATAAGGCAGGTTCTAAAGAGCCAGCTGAATGAGAAGAACAATCTCTTAACCATCATCAAATGTGCCCTGCCAGTCATCGGATGCCCAGTGACAATAGTAACTTGGCCAAGAGAGGAAATGGAAGCTACAGACACCAAGACGTGAAAGCTCCTTACAATACACAGAGCTTTGCGTCTCAAATCCAACACCCAGAGACTGTACACTTGCCAGACAGAAGGGGGAAGGGGTCTGGAAAGTGTGACAACTACTGTCCTGAATGAAATACAAAACATCCATGAATAAATCCAAACACTGTCCCTAAAGATGAGCTGCTGGGGAGGGGGGGGGGGGGGTTTGAGGCGGACGGGGGNGGGGGGGGGGGGGGGGGGGGGGGGTGGGGGGGGGGGGGGGGGGGGGGGGGGGGGGGGGGTGTTTGATGCTGACAGGGGAGGTGGATAGTAGGGAAGCACAAGAGGTACCGTCACAGAAGAAGCCTCTCCCTGGAAAGTGCCACTGACAGGTAGCAGAGAAGGCTGACGTGAGGAGAGCCTACCTAATGGCTGGAAAAGGCAGGACTGAAGGACAGTACAGAGGGGCTGATTATGACAGCAGAAGAGCAAGCTGTCAGCACCAGAGGTACCACAAAGCTCAGGTGCAGACTGTGCAAAGAAGCCCTTGAGACAATCCAGCACCGAGTAGTGGCTGCAAGATGCAGGTAGAGACAGAATACACTGAGAAGCACAGCCAAGTGGCAGGGAACATCTGTGAGGAATGTGGCACTGGATACTCCCAAGTCCAAATGGGAGACAGATAGATAATCAGGTACTGGTTAGCCAACCAGATACGGTAATAGACAAGGAGAAAACAGCAGTGGTGATAGTTGTGGTGATTCCGACTGATGGAAAAATCAGGAAGAAGGAATATGAGAAGCTGGAGAAATATGGAGGATTGAAACAAGAACTGAAGAGAATCTAGAAGGTGAAAACCATTGTTGACAGGAGCAGTCGGGGTTGTGAACCCTAAGCTGGAGATGTGGCTCCAACAGGTTCTAGGTATGACAGCCTCGCTTTCAGTGGAGAACAGTAGAATCCTATAAACAGCAAAAATGCTGTGTTGTACCCTCAAACTCCCAGGCCTCTGGTAGGAGCCGTAAGGGTGAAGAAAGTTCCCAACCACAGGGGAAAACTGATTGAGAAAGGAATTTTTTTAATAATAATAATTTAGTTACATTTCATAGTCATTTTGATATTCATTTAGTTACAATGGAATACACTTAACACGGGAGGCTTATGACAGTTACATACTGGTGTACATGTTCGGAATGAATACGTTCAAAATGAGAGATAAATGCTACTATTGTTAATAAATTTTAAAACTTAAGCAAGCTGTATCAAAACTATCTTGCAAAACTTGCAAAACTGTTTTGCAAGCTGTCTTGCAGCCCTCCACAACCTCCTCTTTTCATCTTTAGCCTTCTAAACTCATTTAATCCGGATATGTCCACCCACACTAACTGCCACTTCCTAAAATGTAAGCATGTTGATGCTCAAACATTCGTTGTCTGTCTGACTACCAGTATTTTTCCATTCATGAATACGTATAACTTCGCCCGTGCCTGTATGTCCACATAAGCTGACCTGTCTTTTGTCAGGGAGTGATGGCGTGGTGAGCTCTCTTCCAGCATGTTCTATCCACTGATAATCAGCTGAACTTACCAATAAACAAAACTATTGTTTCACAATCCATCCGTCTAAGTTTTCTATGAATGGAAATACTGCCAACTACTGGTCAAACTGCAAGAGCTGAACTGTAAGAGCAAAAATAATCAGACTTTTCAGTTAGGGCCTAAACTTTTTACATGTAGTTAAATCATAAATGAGAAGCCTGTTTTTTAAATCTGAACTCATGGGTTTTCAAGTATGTGTTTTTCATAGTCAAGATGTATTTGGATGTGTACAGGGCAGCAGAACTCACTGCTGAAATGTACTGGTTGTTGAAATGTGGCTTGTTGTCCATGGGCAATGGCAGAGTGGAGTAACAGGAGGGGTCACAAGGGGAGCCAGGCTCCTCTGACAGTGCCTCTGGGAGGTGGCTGGAGGCACAGCCGCTATCAGAGCCACTCGAGCCACTTGCAGACATGTAGTGGGACGAAGACTCTGAGCTCTCAGTGGCTGTATGGAAAAAAGAGGGTTGTGTATCAAACAAACATGTGTTTGCAAATAGATCGTATAAACACACATTAGTGTGGGAGCCTGCAAGAGATTGTTGGTGCACTTACTCATGGATGGCTGGCTGCTTGTTTCGTGCTCCAGTTCATCTTCCGCCACAACAAATGGTCTCTCCCCAGGCAGCAGGGCTTGACTGCTGTACATGTGTAAATTTAGGGGTCCCAGCAAAGATGAGGATGACAGCCCACCTCCTGTGGGGGACCGGCCACCCAACATGTTCACGCGTCCTTGCTTGTAGGGGTTAGAATGGTCAAACAGGGACACTGCTATCGATGCTCGTGTCCTGGCTCCTTGGGGCAGAAACAGATGTGACAAAAATGATAAATGATTCCTTGTCATATCCATAATGTTGTTTTCTTGCCTACTGTTACTTATTTAATGCCTGTGTAGTAACTATACAATACAAAACAAATTTTTTGAGCGGTTTTCTCACCAGAGTGACCTAGGGCACTGGACAAAGATAGGAACACTTAATTGTTTTGATGCGCTAACTGGAGAAAAAAAAACTACAAACAATTAAAAAGAAAAGGAGATAAATTAACCTCTGGGAGTCCAAGTGGCTTCCCACTCCTGCTGGCTTTTTTAACTACGGTCCCATGCAGACACATCGAGCAGAAAAGCCCGACATGTCCAAAAAGGCAGCGCGATGGTGTGAGAATATTGAAGTCATTATTCCGTCCCATACTTCTACTGCACATGGTCTTTCGTGGCAGCAAGTGTGAGCCATTACCAGAACACTGGTTTTACCTCTGCCCTTCATGATGTAATCGATGGCCCTGTTGTTGATGGCAGCATCACTCGGTTTTATGTCCAGGAAAGGCTTGTTCCCCATTCCCATTGAGACCATCTCCTGCATGCGAATTTCTGCAAACCATAATTTACATTGGAAAACGTATAAATAATGCAGGAAAGACAATTTAGTAGTGCATTAGTCCGACTGATCCAAGACACCGAGAGAACAATGAATAATTGAAAGAATGCTGAAAAGGGTGTGCAACGCCAAATCTCCACCATGAATAACATGGCTTATCTGGCACTATACATCACCTTTGTTTCTAGTGGCTTGCTGCCACAGAATCCTGGCAATGTCAGATGTCCAAGCTTGCTTGACCTCTGCTGTGCCTGCCTGCAGGACATACGTCTGGTTCTTTGAGGTCCTCCTCCGGAACCATATCTCGAACCGCAGGCCACTGTCACCTGTTGTCTCAGTCATTCCCACATCTGCAGTCTAAGGAAATGTTGAAAGGAACTCCCGTTGTTATTTGACAATATTTTATCAGAAATACCTGCTGGTTAAAGCAACAGGGTCCTGCTCAATGGTACCTGGAGGTGGAAAGCTCATATAGCATCCTTGTGCCTGTGTATAGGTGTCTAGGGAGTATTCTCATTACAATTACAATTCCCCTTGCATGTATTGACATTTAGGAAAGAAAATAAATTTAATTTCATTTTATTTATGAATTACAAGGACTGCCTGTAACAGTTCTTTTTGGAAACTTGTTTGTACAGAGCCACAGCTGCTTAGAAGGTGTGTGTCTTAGAAGTACCTTAAAGGAGTGCTTGTAGATGTAGATGTCCAGGCTTCCCTCAATTCGTTTGGGCTTGCTGAAGAGAACCAAATCCTCAAACAAAAAAATGTGTCTCTGACACTTCTTCCTGCCATACCAAACAGTGAACTCATCCTGTCTCACCAGTTGACCCTGCTCCTTCAGATTGACCTTTAGGAGAGAAGAAAGACACCAAACCTTAATATTACAAAACTCTGAACAGCATGGAATCATAGTTGTAAACAACTTGTTACTATTCAAAAATATTACTGTTCACAAAAAAGAGATATAATCCTGTCCTTTGTATTCTTAACTGTACTTTACACCAACTTTTATTTTGCTACAATATTCAAAAGCCTAGCAAAAGCTACATGGTGTCTGAACTGCCATAAAGCAGCACCACATATTCTGTTACATTTCACTATTATAGAGCATGTAAGCACCATTTAATTTTATATCTCCGTCCACAAAATGGCATTTACATCATCCAACAGCACTGGAGATAATACAAAAATCAATTTACAATTTACAGTGCCTTGCAACATTATTTAGTCCTTTGGCAGAAACACACTTTTTACTAGAAAAAATGTAACCTTTCCTTCCATGTGATATTTTAATAAAAAAAAATACTAAAAATGATTTTTTGATCATTCAACACTGATTCTGGGATTGCTAAATATTTTTTTCAAGAATAAAAAAATAAAATATGCCATTCAAGCCATTGAGATCGATATTTTGATATTTTGATCAGAATCTGAATATTTGAATCACCTTTGGAAGCAAATCTTTTTGGGTGTCTATTGGTTTCTGACACCAGTTTGGTGCAAATATGGTCAAACTCTCCAAAGCTGTTTGGAGGTCACTTGTGGACAGCAGTTTTCAAGTAGCAGGTGTCAAGAATCTGAATACTTTTGTAAGACACTACAATTTTAATATTCTGCATATTTTCCTCTATAAATTTTGTATTATTTTAACATAGCAGACAATTTGTTTTAACCTAAATCGTCTCTGATTGTTCTGCACTCGCTTTTTTTAACAGACAAAGCTTCCAGCCGTTGGTTTTTGAAACTGTCTTGATGAGTAATGAATGATCAAATCTTCTAATGCGCACACTCACATCACAGTCCCGGATGGCATCCATGGCGAGAAGGTCATTGCCGTGGCGCAGCTGGAATTTGACCATCTCAGCAGCAGCACACAGGTAGGTCAGCTCTTGCTCTTGTCTTGCTCCTGCTTCACTCACTTCCTTGATGAGGTCTATGAGCAACAGGGCATACTTACTCATCCGCTGGATCGGTTTCAGCAGGTAGGAAGCCAAGTCCATCTTGTCCTCCAATTCTAACTGTTTATTCTGTGGGCAGTACAGGGAACAAGATTTATACTCCTTGTCTATTCAGTTAGCTGCCCCAAGGTGAAATGCTCACTTGCAGGATAGTTCACTCGAAGGCACATACCAGCATAATCTGAAGAATTAGGCTGTTGCAGAACAAATTTTTTTTTTCCTATGGTTTACTACTGCATAATATTTAAAAAAAGTAAATCTGACCTTATGAATTCCAAAGCTGAACCAAAATGAATTTTATGGCTGAGACCATCTGAGAACGTGTCACTCACCCGAAAGAAGATGTTTCCATGGCTGGCCAGCAAGGCATCAGACTTGGGCTTGTTTTTGCTGTACAAGGCATACAGCCCAAACTGATCCTGCTATAATTGGAAAACATAGATTTAAAGCACTCGGTCCAAAAATGTGCAGTATGTTAAGCAGATATATCTATATAACATGTACATACAATGAATACGTCACCATGTTAAGTGATATCAAGATAGTACAAAATTCATTTTACTCAGATGGAAACAGTAGTTTTTCCCCAATTAAAACGGAAAACTGCATAATTGTTGACAACAATGTGAATGAAGTATACATCATAACAGCAGCCAAACAATCCTGATCTGATTTACTTGGTGCTTAATTTAGCTTTCTTCACTACCTCTCAGGTGTTACATTTCTCAATGCCAAGCTGTACATGAAGAAAACAAAGTATTACATAAATGGATGGTTTCCTCTTACTGACTTAAATATTCTAAGCTTCCAGGTAAAGACTGATTATATTTTTGCAGCCAGTTAGTTCTTGACTGTGGTGGAAAACATCCCGAATCAAAGTCTCACCCCTACATTTAGTGCACATGGACTTACAAATTATGCTCAAGCATAACATGGGGATATATGTAGTTTTTATAAAGCTTTAAAATGTAAAATTCTAGACAGACTATCAAGTCTATTTATTGCTTATACATATCATTTCAGGTACACTCGCTCCTCATCTCGTAAACACAGTTTGGACGTTTCGTCATAATTCAATTTTTGTGTAAATCCAGGATAATCATTGCTAAATTTATTTTACTTTGAGCTACATTAAAACTAATGTACAATAGCTTAGGATAAAAATACCTTGACTTTAAAAACTCTTATTCAATCACATCCGATAATCAATTCAGTCCATAAATACACAACTTCCATTACCTTAGTACTGATACTTGAAAAAATGACAAGATCTGTAAATACTGTTGAAGCAAGTTAAATTACGGCTGTCCAGCATTGCAGTTTGGGTGTCTTTTACTGCAGTTGTTGGCTGGCCAAATAAACATAGACTACATTTGCTCTGCTAGATGCAGAAATTTTAAAAAATAGGACGGTGAGGAAAATAAAATAAATTATAAGTGGAAAAGAATAACTGGAAACTGCCATTGTATGCAATGTTATCAGAGCAGGAATGACAACAGAAAATTGCTAGTTTTTTAAACCCTGTCAGTGCAAAAGCTGTACACGAGACTGTAAGGGTTCTATTGGGACAGTGGACTGCCCTTACATGTCGCAGGAAGCAGTGGCTAACACGCAGTGGGTGGTTGCAGCAGCTCTCTAGCTCCATGAGGAAGTATTGGCTATGGAAGTCCACCAGCTTCTCCAAGTTGCCAAAGATGATGCTGCGCTTGCCCCTCAGGTCTTGTGGCAGGTCTAGCCGCTCCATTTCGGGGAAGTAGTGCTCAATGACATAGTGGAGTGAACGGACGTACTCCCGCTCTGTTGTCACCATCTCATCCACAATGTGCCGCAGCTTACTGAAAAGCCATTATAGATCTGAGAAGCATTCATCCATAAAGGCTGCACAATCTTTTCCAGTAAACCACCAGTTACACATATCATCTGACCTCATATCACTGCAAAACATTTTGGCCTTATGTTTCAAAATCTCTACAATATGGATCAAGACCAAGTTTGCATGTTCATTTTTTACACTCTTTTAATGTTATCCCAGTCCAGTCTTAAATAAAATTCAGTTTATTTTAGTACATGCATCCCTGGTTTGTATTCTTAATTGGTTCCTGAAAATTGGACTTAAAGTGGAAAAACATAGTTAGGGGGTCTATTTCCCATTGTTTAAAATGAGAAAAATTATCATCCATTTCAAGCCCCCCCTCGCTCCCCAAAAAAGGAAAAAAAAACTTTTATCACTGCAAAAGCAGCGTATTAATTTGGCACAAATCTGCATTTTATTGTGCATTTCAAATAAGTAAATCCAGACATCTGCAAACTCTCTAAACCACTGTGATGTCTTGAAGCTGTAACGCAGTATCCCTTAACTCAGCATGACACCAGGTGCTGCATGCAGACAAAACAAAAATCCCAAGCAAGTTCCCGAAATGTCACTAAAACACCGTAAAATGCCCGTATATAACTAAAGAACAATCATCATACTATTTCTTTCCTTATACACAACATACATTCAGCAATGAAATTTGGACACAAACCCACAGCAGATCCCCCTCACTGCTGCTCAGTGGGCTAGTCAACATTTTTCTGCTGGCATTTTGGATGTTATGAAGGGTTTTTGGAGTGTAAATGGTATTAATATATTGCACGGTATCAGTGCAGATGCAGTTGGACCTTATTGCAGACCAGATGGTACATGTACCTGGCAGGAACAATACAAGCAAGACCCACAATGTATTTCAGAATGATAATACATTACTGATGGGGAGTTTTTCATACAAATTTAGCTGGAAAATACTGTAACATGAATGTTTTTACCTAAAAAGCTATACCTTCTTATTACAACATAAGTTGAAATAAGAACATGGTTACGACACAAAAATGTTATACGAGGAGTTCTGAACTTAAAGCAAATTTTTGCTGTAAAAACAAAAGTTATTATATTAAGAGGACATAAATAAGGAGGATGTATACTGTGGGACAGGTGTACAATGTATATTTTGCAAAGAATACATCCAAGTGCAACTTTTCAAGCAGGTGTGTTTCTTAGCCATAAAATGTTAAAAATCTGAGAAGAAGGCCAGAATGGCCCTGGTCGTAAGGCTAAATCAATTTCCAGATGGATTTTAAAAAGGTTTCTCTAAATTTTTCTCAAATAGCTCATTATTTTTGGTGTCAACATTTTTTTTTAGGTAACAGCTCTTAAGTAACATGGTTATATGCTGAATAAATAAAGAACATGCATAACAAGACAGAAACATGCATAGTAATTTTTTACTAAATGCTCGACTAAGATACTAAGCAAAAGGCCTCTCAGTACGTACCTCCCCTTTCCTCTTGGCTCCGCAAAGGGGTTACTGTTTCTCACTTCATCTGCACCAGCCCAGCCTCGAGGGGACAGGTGGGGGCTGTGGGAGCACTCCAAAATTTCTGTGCTGCTCACCTCTAGGCCTTTGATGAAGACTCCTGTATTACCCCGCCGAGCAGGCTCACTCAGTGTACGTTGGCATGCACTGTAGTTCAGTGGTTCCATATTGCACGGTGCATCAAAACTCTGTGTTTTTCTTAGCACTCGCCGGCTGGGCTGTGCAGAGGACAGGCTTGTCCTGAAAGCACAGAATACTGCATGGTGTTGGGGTGACTCCTCTGAGGAGCTACTTCGAATGAACCGATGGGTAGAAGGAGGCGTCTGGGGCACATGGTGCTCCTGGCCCAGCACATGGGCAGTAGAGCTTTTGCTCATGCTGTCCAATGCTTCCAGGCTGGAAGGGAAACCACTTAGATGCATATCTAGTCTCTCCCTGGCCCAGCCTCTTGTACTACCTTGTTGGCGGAAGGACAAACTTCCACTGCGAACCTGGGATAACCGTTGAGCAGAACTTTCAGAATGCCGGCGAGGTGTGGTCTCCTGACTCTCCCACTCGTCACCATCAGTAGCAAGTGAGTGCCGAGTCCGCAGTGCAACCTCCAGTTTCTTCTCAAACATCTGCTTGGTCTCCTGGCACTTGGACCAGGCAAATTTCCACTGTTTCAGGCCTTGGTTGCTTTTCAACTCTGAAGCCAGCACCTTCATTTCATGGAACCTGGCATCAGGGATGTCAGGGTGCTGACGCTGGTAACTTTCTAGGCGCTTAATGACTGTGCCACACTTGTCTGGTGTGCTGCAGTCTTCCATGCTGATGCTTGCAAGATGCCGCATGCCCTCTAACGCCCACTCATAGGCCTAGAAGGGACACAGAATGCCATAAAGTCATGTTTAGAGCTAAAGAATGGAAACATTGAGCTTTGGTGCCTCAGAATGCTTGAAAACGACACTGTGTGGCACAACCCACTGGCGGCCAAGAAAGCAATCCTGGGTTACAATAGGACTGCTTTTTACGCACATTAGAGAGCACAAGGCCAGCTTTATGGGGATGCTTTGGTTCGAGCCCAGACTGAAAGGCAATTCTCTTTTCCACTGTGGGATGAGGATGGTTGTCTGGATCTTGGGCTCCTGCGAGAGGAAAAGCTCATAGCAGGCAGCTGGGTCCATGGGTCAGGATAAGAGTGCCCTTTGAGAGGAATTCTGTTGTCTTGTAAACAATTGCAAAATTTATGGAGATGCCGCATGGGTTTCACACACAAATCACCAGTGTTGAGGTAATGGCTTATTGCCGGAAGACAGCTGTATAAAAGTGTCCAGCAGTTTCCCAGATCATAGCCTTCCTGGCAGTTATGGGTATGCTAATCAGAGGGACCACAGACAACATCTCATACCTCTTTCATAAATCCTGGCAAACAGTTGACCCAGGCAAGCAGGCAACTCATTGAACATGCAGTATAACAAAAAGGCATTTCATATTTGCTTCTTTGAGCAGGGTTGTGTGATATGGCAAAACCAGTCTTGTAATACTTGCCACTATCTTCACAACAAAGCACTTTCTTTTTTAAAACAAATTAGCAAGATGCTGATGATCCAGCTATACAGCAGTAACAAGGCTAAGGCAAGATAAACTGACTAGTCTTTTTAGAACAAGTTCTTCCGTATTTTCAAACTGCACGTCTGGGAATTGCTTATTTCTACAGAGGGCATTTTTTTGAATTACTGAATTGCTTACTAGCTGTCCTCATTTAATGTAGCAATACAAGTTAAACTAATGAAGAGGATAAGAAAAAAGGTTTAAATAACATCCGTATTAATAAATAACACCCATCTTAGTATGCAATTTTACAGTAATGCAGTGTGACAGTATTGGTTAAAAGATCATTTTCAAATATCATGCTAAAGATTTCTAACACAGACAAACAAACCCCACAAACTGTGAAATCCCAACTTCAGGGTAAAAGACTTGTTTTTTCATCATTGAGCTAGTCTATTATTGACTGTTACGTCAGTATTTCAACTCATGGGTAATTCATTGGCACAGTACTGTTTTCCTGACAAGTAATGATTTGTAAAGCTTTAATATATACTTATTTCCTCTGTTTTCTGGTTAAGAGTGTGGTTATCTAAGGCTGAATTGTAATTCTTATCTTGTGAACAGAGTGAACTGTGGTGAAGTGGTAACAATATAGTACTGTTGAATTGCTGTAATATTGAATAGCAGTCGCATTTCCATTTTCTTTTTTATCAAATGTGACCTTTTGGGTAGAGAGAAGATATAGTGGTTTCATAAGCGGGCTCCATCATGGAAAAGAAGCCAAAAAAGGGCAGAAAAAAATCACTGTGGACCTCTACACACAGGGACAAACTGAACCTAACTGTACACTGCAAACTAATGCAGTTCAGTGTTCCATGCCTTACAAAGGTAATTTGGTCCTGAGAAAAACCTTCATAAAGTGAATTTTCATAAAGCAAGACATGATTACCGTTAGTTCCTGTTGTAAAAATCTCCCTGAGTGATTTTGAGCCTCCAAATAGACATACTTTTATGCCCAAATCCTACTGAATAAAATCATTTCTACAGTTTCGTACTGCAACGCAAATGAGAAAAATGCTAATGAATGAAGCCAACCAATAAGCTAACATTGTTTGGATAGTCCAAAAGTAAGCCACGCCTATCAAAACAGGTGAAAATAGCAAACAAGACGCAATGGAGGTTAAAAACATAACAGGCCAAATTATGACTGTGAAGAACACTGTATTGTGGCTCTGGTCTCACATCCTACAGTTGGTTTGAAGTACAGAAAATCAGACTCACTCCTCATAAATGCAAAGAAATGCCTTTTAAGAAGGGCATTAAACAAAACTCTCATAAATCAAATTCTTGCAATCCAAATTGTCATATCTGAAGGTATGACTGCTCGTGTTTAGTGAAACTGAAAACAACTCTTTTTACCGCATGACTAAACATTGCTCTATTTCACAACTCATTGACATCATCAACATGTGCTGGACCTGTGAGCTACTGTACAAACTGTGAACAAGCAACAACTATACATCTATTCGAGAGTGATGAGGAGTTAAAGCAATGTATGCAGATGGCTTGTCTGTTCAAGGTAATAAGCAAATGTTCCTAAAATAATCCAAAGAATAGAGGATGTTTATAACTCAATTCCTTTATCAACTTTCAAATGGCCATCGACTGAAATATCCCTCTAGTCCTTGGACTCCATGCATTTTAAAATATGACATCATCCTACAGATCCTTCCTGGCTTGGACCCTTTGAAGTTTAAATAAGCTGTGCAGAGGATTCAGAGCTGGTCTGAGACAAAGTACTGGAGGCCCAAGGGCAGCGCTCTAACGTGTCATAGTGCAGCCCTTTTTACTAGAAACCGCTCTCCTTTGAGTTCCTGAGAGAGGTGGGGCAGGAGACCCACAGTCTGGAAGGGTCCTATCAATGAAAAATTCAGTTTATATCCGTGTGAAGATACTAAAACAGGTCATTTGACAGGTGGAGAAAGGTTTCTCCTGAAACTTTTTAAATACTGTCACTATCATAACTTCTCCACTATTTTAAGACAATCTGTTTATAACTCAGTTTGTAAATCCAACCATTGTAAAAATCAAGAAACACTTGCTAATGCAGAGATATACTGATTTATTTGTAGGATGGTGTCATTAAAAATCTCAGCTGAATTTATTTCTTTTTTCTGTAAGACTTCTCTATTCTTTTTCATCAACCACTCATCCTTTATAGAGTTACAGTGTTCTCAAGTTTCAAAGTTTTTCAGTATTTGTTTTTATTTGCTATTTAATAACAATCCATAAAACAGTAATAACAACAATATGCTCCAGTTAATTTGTGTGATATGTTGAGCGATGTTCTGTAATAGTTTCGAATATATCTAATGTGTAATAAACCAGTAATGCCCTGTATGACCTTTTACAATTGTTAACTTCCTCCTTCATTAAAATTTAAGCTAATATAAAATAAAAATAAATAGAAATAGGGACTTTAGCTGAAGGCCAAGTGCTGACTGATTCATCCCATAAACGTTTGCGAATGTTCTTAGGCTTCTTACTGATCAACGAAATTCACCAACACCAGACATGAGCTGTAAGCACTGTGGGAGCAAGATGATTCAATCCAGTCCTACATTCCTATTGTGACTAAGTGCATTTCACCGAAAACCAATTGCTATGAGCAGAGACACAGGTTGCCCTTACTGTGCAAAGATGCATTTTTAAAAATGGCCAAGGGAAGAAAACACAGTTACAAATAAACAACAGTGGTTCGTGTCTCCTAAAATGACGAATTAAAGTTTCATTATGAGGGCTTACTGTGATTCAGGTAGGTCCCCAAAGCATTATTTTAGTACAGTTCTGCCATTATTCATTTATTATGAACTAAAGTATGCGCTTTTCATTCGTATAAAAATAAAAGGCATAAATATAGAAATTGTATGCTATTTATTTACCTTGTATATTTATAAAATATATACTTCAGAACATAGAATTATAACAAATTACCTCAGAATCCCATTGAATTCAAAAACTTCTCTTTGTAAATACTGAGAGAAAATGAGTTGACAAAGACACGGTTTGGTCTCTGAAGTATAAGCAGTCTATAGAACAGTGTTAAATGCATCTGATCCAGGGGCAGGGCAACTCCACAAGGAGAAATAAAGACAGCTTGGCAGTGATACAATGGGAGAGAGAGCAATGGCTGTAACACATAGGACCACACAGCAACAGATGGACCCTTCTATTAGTGGGCTTACTGTGCTCTTTGTATAAAAATTTGTTACCTTAGACAAAGGTGTCAGCTAGACACTACAGAACAATCGTTGAATGTCGTTTTGAAGAAAAGCATCTGTTGTACAAATAAATGTAAATATCTGCCTTCTTAAATCTGAAGGATCTCTAAAGGCTCCAAATACTCCACTGAAACCATGTGCCAGCGATGTCTCTCAACAAACAATTTCAATAGGCTTCAAATGGCTGCTAATTCAGAAGAAAAACAAGTAGGATGGCATAAAATAGTCCTTTTCAAGCTGAATACTGCTTGCCACTGAAGAGAGCAGCAGATGGACTCACTTTATTTTTGGGGTTCTCTAATGGCTCCACAATGCTGCCCACAGATACTTTGCAGAACCCACATGACCCTGTGCTTCCAGTACTGTTAACCAGCACTGTGCTCATTCTCTCATCAAGATACCCAGACAAGAGAGTGAAATGGAGATTTAATTCTCTTCTATGACGTTTCTTTTCCTATTCCCATGTATTCCTGCATGCAAAGTAAACCACAGTGTGCCATATGCTAACGGTTTTTAAATATTACCAAGTCTCTTAGTTTTCTGCTATAGGTAAATTTTCCTGTCTTCAGGGCATCTTTTCTTACTTCTTTCCAGAGTTGCTGACAGAAAGTTGTGTGTCCCTTGCTACACCTCACTCATACCCCTCCCACACACACACACACACACACACAATAAAACAGAAGTTACCCTTAACTTAAAAAAAAAAAAACAGGGAAACAGCTTCCGATTTCTACACTGGGGGAACACACACACTGCCCTGTGCATAAGTACAAGAAAAAAACTGCCACATGAACAGTTTTAGTTTTTATGTGCAGATCTATCTGCATCCCAGTGATGAATCAGCACTCACACATACATTTATACAACCGGGCAAATTTTACCGGAGAACTTTAGGGTAAGTCCCTTGCCTAAGAGTAGGAATTCAACCCTGCCATCTCCATGTGTAGAGGCTGCAGCTTCAACCGCTCCACTGCCTGCTGACTTTAATCTACACACGTTGACAATGAAACTATAAATGTGTTTTAAAAAGGTTCCACTTTGTCTGTTTACTATCCTCCAAAACAAACGCAATAGTAAAACCCTGTTAAAAGAAAACACATAAGAGCAAGATTAGAACCATTTTGTCTTTGAAACCATTCTGTCTGTGTGAAAATATTTTAATCAAATACACAAGTAATGTATATATATTTAAAGCTCCAAAACCCCTCAGATTCAAAACATGCCTTTTTTCAGAACCACAAAGGGTTTTTTTTAGCTTTAGTCTTACAAAGCAAAAAAGTTACCACACAGTAGTACAACTGCTGGTGAAATAGACAGAGTTTGTCATGGTTCATACCTGGCTGTGCACAAATGTAGCCTCCTGTTCATGGAAAGAACCTGCTGACATCCTGTGCTGAGTCCACACAGAGATCCTGTCCACACCACCTCCGTCAATACACCAAAAAAAAATAGTAGTCTCAATACCAGATGGGCAAGCCCCCCCCCCCCCCCCCAAT
>UFQX01000255.1:189802-205932 GCA_900497675.1 Arapaima gigas
ATGGGCAACCCCCCCCCCCCCCCCAATGACAGGGGGAGGGTTGGGGGTTTTGGGGGATGGGTGTCTGTCACTAGCACTACAAAGCCACTGGAGTGTGGACACAGCATTTGGGGAGAGGTAAAACTTGGCACTGGAGCACAGTCAGGAACCAGTTGAGCAACAAAGACCACACTGGACCTGGTGCATGATAAGAATTAGATCTGTCATGGCTTTAAGAATACATTTATAAAATAATCAGTGTAATTCCACCCACAGCCATAAACTGTTTAAAACATTCAAAGAGTGGAAGATTGTAGTGAAGCAAAGATGTAGTGAACTGGCTTGCTCCAGTTTATTTTGCTACTTCACCCGTTGTCCATCTCAGTGCATTCTTGTTTCCACACTTTTGTTTTGAAATTGGTAAGGTTAGCATTCATATGTAAATGTATCCAAAATACATGGGTGATCCTCCGAGAGCAGTAGCAAGGAGGTAAAATCTAACAGAAATGTCTATTGTCGTCCCAACCAGTCACTACCACAGAAAGTTCTATTCCCCCTGATTTGGAAGACACAATACTGGGATAACCTAGAGCGTGTCACTGCACCTCTGCACGGCTGACCAACAACTAATTTACTTCTAATTTTAATTCACATTTAGACTCACAACAAGCAGGTGATTTCTTACTTTTGCTGCACTGTGCAGGACTGCAGTCTCTAGCTGCACCGAACCACTGACTGAAGTAAACCAAATGGGTTAAACACTAAATCAAACTGCAATGTGTTTATTCTATGCACTGTGGATATATCCAGTACCAGTCAAAAGTCTAGAGTATGCCAAGGCAACCGGAACAATGTTTGTATGGGACGAACTGGAGAAAAGTGTGAAAGAACCTTTTTCGAGCATAAATTTTAAACAAATTTTTATTATCGGTGTTATTTATTTTTCTATCAAAATAATTGTTGACATATCAGCTCATTCTCTTATGAAACATTTTAACCAAATGCTTAATAGAAAAAAGGCAGTTTATAGCAAGTAAGCAAATTTTTCATTGTTGCTGTACCATATGCTGGTTTTTACAGCAAACGTCCCTTTGACAACATTTCATTTGGATGCAAAATCATGTCATTCTTTATGGTTATTGATGGCACATGTAAGTGAAGAACACTAATGTGAGCTTGGCTACAGGTCTCCTTTCAGAACCTGTTATAGCTCCCTCACTGTGGAGAGAAAGGTTAGCACTGTATCTTCACAGAAAGCCATACTACCCTTGGATACAATGCATTATTTTCCCATATTGATTTTTCCCAGTGTGATGCCACTGATGGCAGGTCTTTCAATCCATACATGTCAGTGACTTCTCAGTCATTGTGTGGTTTCCAAGAGGGACCCCGATTAACCAGCTAACCACTAACCTCTTTTGTCTAGTAAATCCGAGCTATGAGATATAACAGGACCCACTAACTGTAAGAAAGCAGTGTGAATATGTAAAGGTGCACCTAAATTATTGGGTACCACCAGGGAAGGATTCTTTGTACCCACCCAGTACTTTTTGGACAAAATTATTTACAGTAATAACTGTGTATACTACCTAGTCCAATGAATGCAAATAATGGGCCAAAGAAATTCAGTCACTACACGATGCAAATTTTATTCAGAACGTAGTAATAAAGAAGTAATAAATGTAAATCGTGTTAACAACAGCATATCAGCTTATATTGTCCTTACTTTTAAGAGTTTATGAGCATAAACCTTGGGAGACTGAACTGTGGATATGCACACTGTTAAAACAGTGGCACTCACACACACCATTGACTTGTCCACCCCAAAACTCTATGTGTTCAGTGCTGGTGTACTCTATGAGCAGGGCTGGGCAGACATGCTAACAAAACCTAAAGCTTGTGTACCCACAGTCTGATCCTCTGGTGAACATGATCGAGGTGGGTCAATGGTGTTCCTGTCAAAGGCATCCACTTTCTATTGTAGATGCACATCCACAAAGCAACACATGTGTAACATAATACGGCTTCCATCCAGGCTACGCTTATTATACATCCAGGCATTTGTCAGTAGCGACACTTTTATATCAGCCCAATCTGTGCCACGTGACTGATACAAATAAGAGCATATGGAGGAAAGAGGCTGAAAAATATAAAATTTTTAAAAAATTTGCTGCAAATAATCTTTTCTGAAGCCCTAGCATCCCCTTTCTGCGGGGCACACCACTCCCTGCCCCTTAGAACACCACTGTGAACATGTTAGATGGTCTGAATTATAGTCATATAAAACCAATAAATAGCCTGTAACAAAATCTTTGTCACAAAAAACAGCAGGTTATGCTTGAACATGTGATGTTTTTGTACCAAATGCTGAAGTGTTACTGCCATCCACAGAAATAATAACTTCAGTCACAAACAGGATTTATGCATTACAGGGGGTCTTCCAGTGTGAACAGCTCCTTTTAACTTCTGACATCTGCTGGAATGCTGGAAATGTGTGTGCATGTCACTCATTCATCACTGTGGCTACCAAAGCCATAGGAAGACAATGCAGGCATACAAAACCAACAGATTCAAATTTGAAGCCATTCATTGTTAATGGATGGCAGTGAAGTCACATCACACTGACAAAGCTAGCAGACATCCTGTAAACCGCCTCATTAAAGAAAAGGGCTATGACTTCACTTTTTTTGAACTTAAGGCACATCATTGTTGAGTTACATAATTTCTGTGTGGAGTATGGAGAAAATATAGTAATACAGGAATGAGAAATCAAACAATTTTGATAACCAAAAGCAAAACCATAACCAAGCAAAAGCTTAGTTTAGCTCCCTGATAAGTAACTGGAGGGAGAGTATTTCTTAATAAAATCAGCTAAAGCTTCTCAATCTAAATCTTTGGACAGCTACAGTGGTGGTCACATCTCTCACCTTATCAAAAAACTCGTAGAGCTGAACCGTTTTGTTGATCATATCCTTGGTGTCTTCTACCCTCTGGGAGAAGTCATGGAGGTGCACCCAGAAGGAACGCACCTTCACTTCGTAAACCTGTAGCTTAGCTGAGGACATGTCCTCCCAGTCCTCCAGTCTTTTAAGAAGGGCTTCTCCACTTTTACAGTGTTCCTGTGGAGCATATGAAAATGTGAGATGCCCAGCATATACCCCTGTCTTAGCTGTGTATCAGTGCACATCTTCTCCCTTGGAGCAAATTTGGTCATCTCGAAACTGCTCAGTTTTACCAGTTGTTTAAGTGAGTATTTCAATATTTGCCTGCTATACAAGCATGTCTCCCAGTCATTTTTTACTCTCAATCAACTTTTATTTCTCATAAATATAATCTCTTCCATCCAATTGCCATAAAGCTTAAAAACGTACACTAGGCAACTGGACATATAAAATTAACATTCACCAGTTTTGGTGTATTTTACATATTTAATCTAATTTTTAACATGTGTAATGTGGCCTGTCAGCTCTAATGGGTGCGACAATAAAAATGAGCAAAGACTATCAAATACATAATTCCTGAGTTCACGTGCAGGTTGTATCATTTCAGGTAAATGAAGTCTATAGACCATGATTTTGAAAAAAGTGCAGAATTTGTGATATTGACTAGGAGTCCAACATTAAACAATAATCTGTTATATAACTGCTTTGTAAACAGTTGTAGTGACTCACCCAGTCATGGACAGGATACACAAAAATTGAAAACTGTTTCAAACACAACCCAAGGGTTCTATGCAAACTCACATATGCAGCAGTGTAGAAGTCCTTGAACAGGGCTTGCTTCTTGTGTAGCTGCTCCAGGGAGTCTCCAAGCTCACTGAGCATTTTCAGGCGACTCTCTCCAACCTCCTCGATCCAGTTCCTCACCTGACCATGCAAAAACAATGCAGACATTTCATAAACATTTGTGACTGTTTTACAGTGATTTTTTTTTTGTTATTATCTGACTACAGCAAGGTTCTCAGTACAGGTGAGCTCACCTCCTGGAAGCCCTCCTCCAGATTTTTGAACTCCATTATGACCTCTAGTTCCTGTGTTTGCCTGTTGGAGAGCTTCACCAGCTCATGCACGAGCTCATCCACCTGCTCGTACAGCTGGCTGACCACCTCGATGGCATCCCTACAGCACAACAGCAAGACCAGGCCCCTTGATCAGTCCTCAGGTCATCTTTCCAATGATAGCAGCCATGGCACGTTACCCAGTCCGAATAGCCCTGCTTAAATATCGAAACCTGGACCTAATTTGATCTGTTTGGATTTAGGGCAAGATCTTCTCATTGACAGTTTCCAGTACTGGTTGAAAATATCAGTCAGCTTCCTCAGTAGCAAGCGCTCCAACAACAGACTAGCTGAATAGTTTGCTGTGAGAGGCTGGTACTCTGCAACACCACAGAGGGTAGGCAGATCACAGAGAAGGGCTGAAGAGACAGTTGGCTGTAGTGAGAGGGCTGAGGGATGGCCCAGAGAAACAGGCAGGACCTTGTCCTCAGCTTTCATGTCACAATCTCTCCATGAACAGCTGGATTCTCTTCACAGTCTAGCGTTCTAGAGCACACATATATCTACTGTGTCAATAGGTAAGGGGCACTGTACAAATTTTGCATCTGTATACGTTTGTATGTATCTGTATTTTTCTATATCCACAGGTTTGTGCAGGTGATATCTGGGTATTGATAGTTCTGTGCCTGGAACTTTGTGGGTGTTCATTCATGATTAATTTTCATACTTTATCTAGGAGTTCCATGAATTTATATGCAACATATCTTAAAGGATCATTTCCTCAATCACAGTACACAAAATCACTGTCTTGGCCAGTTAACCTGACATTACCATTGTAGGACTAGAGACTGTTACATGGAGTTGCACATTGTCCCTTGTCTAAAATAGCTGTACATCATTTCTCACTGACAGTCTGCTGAATTTGGGAAAATGTTATTTATTAAAAAAAGCTCAATACACCAGTCTCTGACACCTAAAGAGCTACAAACTGAACCACAGACAATTAGATGTGCAACCACACAAGACCACAGATGAGACTGTTGCATTTAGAAGACACTGACCCCAGCTAAGAGTTACGCAACATAAACCACACCACTAAAGTAGCTGCCCCTGCACTGACTGACAGCGGCTGCTGGAAAACACAACACAATAAGCTCTAGAATACCCAGTCGAAATGTATTTTTTTGTGTCGCTCTAGTTTCCTGTCCTCCACAGTACGTGGGAGGTGTATGGGAGATGCCACGATGCTTTTGCCACAGTCTAAAGAAAACTATTGCACCAATGACAAAGACATAACCCAACCACACAACTATCATGCAAATGTGCAGTCTAACTGAATAACCCCCATGTCTACAAACTGCATGTAAGTAATGAGGAAGGAAAAAGGAAAAACGTAATTTTTCACTATTTGATACCTTTGAACTGGTGAGAGCAGCCACATAGTTGAGATGGAATGAATGTAGCTGGCTGTACAAGGACTACTGTTGGAAAAAAAAACCCAGTTGCATCCCAAAATCCATGGCATCTCAGCCTTATTGTCAACAGGGTTTGTCTACAACTACAAATTAAAATGAACATCTCCTTTTGAGGTTTTTTTATTTTTTCCTATGTGCACTTAACAGTTGTGGGACCTTGGGAAATGCAGTGAGTAATCTTTGTTGCCTTGCAGTCACGTTTGAATGTAGGAGTTGCAAGACTCTTGAGCAAGGTACTTACTCGCTGTATACAATTGGTAAAAAAAAAAATTGCACAGTGTAGCCGCATCTTGTGTGAGGATTGGCAAGCTGGTGTAGCACATAGAGACATAATGTATTACTGAGTTTGCCTGGTAAACCCTATGGAATATAGTAGCACAAGTTTGTAGAACAAAATGCAATAACATCTACATCTATAAACCGGAATCTCTGTTTCCACAAATCTTTCAAATAGACAAAGTCCACTTTTGTTCCCCCAAAATCTGGGTGTAGTCCTGGACCAGGTGTTTAATAAATCAAAACCTAGTTTCCTAAATACAAGCCAGTGCTGTTATCCGCTATGACCAGTCCAACTAGTAACACACAGGGATACTATGAAACTGCAAAACTAGTTCCATTGCGCCTTATAGTCCTACACCAGGAATGAAACGTCACAATAAACGGCGTCCACTTTAGTTTCCCCATATTTTGAATGGACAGAAAGATTTCTTTATAACATAAATATTTATTACTAAGAGTATAGTTGACTGACAGGGGGAAAAGGGGAAAAGGAATGAGATAGGGGTACCTCTGGTCCTCCGTGAGACTGATAGTGTTTTCTTTTCTGAGGCTAGATAAAGTCACACTTCCCTCCAGTTGCAGTTGCACTAGTCGTTCATCTTCCAAGATGCTCTGCATCAATGCCTTGGTTTTACACAGCAGTACCTGGGCCTCCTGTGAGGGACAGATAGAATCTGTAAGTTCCTCAACATTCTTCCTTTTAGTAAGCTCGAGCGGCATCATCTACATTGCAGATGGCATTAACAAGTGGAAAAGTGGACATCCAACCTAATCCCAAGGCTCAACACTACATTTTTATAAACTTTATCTTAGGGGGCACTTAAGGTGCCACCAGCCAATTTACATTCCTTAACGGATTATTATTAACTGCATGAACTAATGCAAGGTTATGAACATTCAGTTGCTCCATTGTGAGACAAATAAGATCTGATTTGTCAAGGTGTCAAATGTAGCAAAACATAATAAAAGTAGGACCCCAAATTCTGCTGCAGCCAACTAGGCAAAGTTCTCATTGTAACAGAAAATGTGAAAATAAAGAAGAAATCAGTCCATTCGATTCTGGTTCATTTATGCTCTATAAAAAATTCACCTACACATTTCCCTCACCAAAGACTAAATGGGAAAAACATTCGCAATACAGTATATTTACTGTTATCACATGTTTAGGTGACATTTCACTCGCAGCAATGCCATGCATGGCTTTGAGGAATATGAATGAAAATCAGACTTTGGCTTGGGGTTTGCAGGTTCTTATATGACAGATCCACAACTATTGTATAAAGCTTGCAAAATCTGATAATAAGCTCTCTGTGTCTCTCTGCATACATTTGTTTTTGTATCTGTGTATATATTATGTGGGTCTTTTTTGTGTGTGAGTGCTTCTGTATGTGTACATGTATCACAAACGCCAGCACAGTTGATGTCAAATGTATAAAATACTAAAGGAAAAGAGTGAAAAAACGCTCTTAAACATTCCTTACCGCAGTAAAGTCTGTCAACTTTAGGCTCTACAAGAGCACAGCTGACACAGATAATATTGGGGTTTGTATTCAGCTTGGTTTCTTTGATACAGTTTTTAACAAGAAAGTTTACTGTAATGTTAGATAAAACTTTATTGTTGGTAAAATTTTTATGTTGGTACAATGTTGGGGACATACCCAAACCATTAGGACATACAGTACGAAACAACAGCTCCATATACTTCTACAATGTCTTTTCTATAGACAAAACTGGACTGCTATTCACAACTCACAAAACTTCCTATTATTAACATTTAGATTTGTGCCTTTTTAATAGTAGCTTATGGCATGTGGAAGTGGAAATAGTGGCAGGAACAAACAGGTAGGGATAATGTAAGACAGTAAGTCAAAAATTATCCAGAATATATCTACCACCACTTAATACATATTGCTCATCCAGTTACCTGTGCACTTTCAGGCAAGACCACTCCCTCCATAATGGTAATGGCATTACTGAGGAGAGCAATGGCATCTTGGCAGCTGCTCATCAACTTCTCCACTTTCTGCCAAAAAAGAGAAAACACATATATTACTGTGCAAAAGTCTTAGGCACATAACTTCGATGTCTGTTGAGAAGTGCAGGTAGATTCTTATCTACCATCAGGGAGGTTTCTGCTTGGTCCCAAATTCATTCTGCAGCCTGAGAATGACCTCAGACATTCAATCTCAGTCACACACAACTATCTTCAGCAAAAAGAAGGAATCCTGCAACAGACGGTCTGGTCCCCACAGAGCCCTGATCTCATCAAGACCAAGTGAGTCTGGGAGGACATGCAGAGACAGTCAAAGTCTGCAGAAGAACTGTGGCCAGTTCCTCAAAATGTTTGAAAGAACCTATCAACCTCTACCTTAAACTGCATGCAAGTTTGTATAAGAGAACTGATGCTGTTTTAAAGGCAAAGGGTGGTCCCACCAAATATTGATCTGATTGAGGTTTTTTTGTCTGCTGCACTTTTTAGAAGGTTTATTGATTAATAAGTATTCGTGACATTATTTTTGGAACCATCCTCGCTTTATAGCAATTTTCCCACAGGTGCCTAAGACTTTTGCACAGTACTGTAAGGCCATGACAGTGCGGAATTCGGCTCCCACTTCCTTAATTTGGACATAATAATGCATGTTTACTAATAGTAGTAACTTTACTTACATATATCCGCTGATTATAAAATGGTCTCACCATTTTTTCAACTATGTTAAAGTTATTGAACTAAAACTTTTGTTGGAGTAATCAAACATTGAACGATTGAATGAAACATCTTCTATTGCAGGTAGATCTATTATCCTACAGATGTCAGTGCTACCACTGACAAAATAGCTTAGGCCTTGTCCTGCAAAGACTGGAGTCTTGATGTTGATCAGTATAAACCAGTCCTGAAGTGATCTATACACTCTGAATCTGAGATCCCTGGAGTGAACTTCACTGGTTTCAGATTTGCAAGCTACTGTTCTTTGCACTGTGTTACTGTTACACGGAGGACCATCTGGTGAGAAGAGATGGGACATTTAGTTGCTAAGATCTCTGTATCTATAAAGGTCAGTGTCTATTTGTTCTTTATACGCAGTTTTGTTTTTCAAAACACAGATTTGAAATTTAATATTTTTGCATAGTCAAGCTTATAAAGGATTTTGAACATTTAAAATTCAGACTCTGACAACATCACATACACCACAGAATACAGTATCCAGAATCTATTTCATTCTGTAGAAGCATGGCCACCTCACATGCTCTGCTAATACTTGGTGATGTACTGACTCATTCAAACACACACAAACTGGAAGATAAAGGTTTGTGACTGTCACGCTGCAGTAAGGGTGCAGACGCGTGCAGGTGTAAAGTGATGAACTCTGTTTATTGTTAAGGGATGTTCCAAGGTCATGGTCACAAAACAGGCGTGGGTCAAAACCAGAAAGTGGTCCAATACAAGCGACAAGGCAGATAAGGGTTAGACACAAGCGAAAGCCGTAAGACAAAGCAGGTCAGTAACCACAGTGGCAAACAGACAGAATGCTCAGTACACATGGGATCATGGCAATACCTCACAAAGATCACTTCAGACAGACAGGTATTTATAAAGACTTAACAATAGCCAGGTGCACGTGATCAGCAGTCAAGACCAGTGAAGTCAGGACCAGGGGGCGTGACAGTGACATGTTTCTTGTTACTACTATCTGCGCATCAGTCCAAACACACTGTACACAAACACACTGACGCACATTTGCTTAGACACATATAAATGTAGTAAATTCTTCAAGTTTAAAGGAAATAAAGCCTGATAATACATTATTTATTACTGTCTCCACATTACTAAAGCAGGCATGTTGCTGTCATTATCATCCATATGGTCAACCAAAGAAGCCAGTAACTGCTATTTTTGACAACTGAAAATATACAACTTAATAAGAAATTATAAATGACATATATGGCACTGCATACATAAGATTTAAGACAAAGTTTGGCAACATAAATTTTAGTTTTTTATTTTTTACTTCACTATATGCCCAACACATGCTTCATGCACTATAGCATTTGACTGTTTGACAACACTAAGAATACTTGTTGTACTAAATGCAACCACTTTAATAGTAAAACAACCTTTTACCTTTTCACTGCTACACCTCTAAAAAAATCACAGAAACTTTGTTTTCCTTCTGTCTCATTGCCTTCTGCACACTGTATCTTAAGTTTTCTTTCATGTATTTGTTTTTATTTCCATATCTCTTCTCTTTTTCCATGACTGGTGAGTATTCTGAGGTATCCATAAGACATGAAGAATATTTTCTCACCATTTGGAAGACAAGCCATGCTTTGTGGCAGAAGAAAAAGGTTCCATCAAAGGCCGTAGGCAGTTGACTTCTATCCACATGTTTGTGCAGGGCTTTGATTGAAGTAAGTACCTCAAACTGTAATACAGAATAACAAAGTTGAAAGGACACTGTGGCCACCAGAGATCATAATAATCCTCCATCACTCTAATTACACTGAGGGCTTCTTCCACAAAATATACACTCACTGGCCACATATTTACATACACCTTTCCACTTATGACTTGGCCTGCACAGTTAGTGAGTCACATGGGTATGTCTCAGTATATGAACCTTGTAGACAGAGTCAAGAGGTCCAGTTACTGTTCAGATGAATGCCAGGACAGACAAGATGTGCAATTTGAATGACTTTGAACGTGGCATGATCACTGGTACCAGATGTAGTGGTTCCAGCATCTCAAAAACACTCCCCTCTTGGGAATTTTGCCCTCTACATCTCCACATACATTGTAGTATTTTTATTCTTAATTTACTGACCTGCAATGTCCCCACCACACAAGCTAACAAAGCATCTTTGGTTTGAGGTGAAACAGAATGAATGTGCTATCAAGTAACTGTGGGAAACCAATAAAGTTGACCATTTGAAATGTCTCTGGTATCATGATATTGCATTCCTATTGTTCAGGAGGAGGATGTGCATCCCACTTGGTACTAGCTGGGGTTATCTAATAAAGTGGCCAGTGATTGTACAGATGTAAGATACACAACAAAGGTGTAATAATATAAAACAGCACACTTCCCTTCAAAGTTCTAACGTCAACGCAAGTTTGCCCATTCAGATCAACAAACTTACAAAAAAGCATTATGGTTATTGCTTCCCTAGAACATTCAGCTCTATAGAAGCCCCTTTGCTGCTGTTTAGTTAACCAAGTCATGAATTAGTATTTGTTTAGATGCAAATTGTCCGTTCTTTCCCATACTTGATCCTTAAACAGACATGGGTAGATAGTTCGCATGTGATCAGATTGAAGAGTTTTTTTTGTATTGCACATTATGACAAAACAGTACAAACTTAGTAATGTGGTTTCAAGTAAAAAACACACTAAAAGCCAACTACACACATTTTGCATAAATTAGCTTCTAACAGTTATGATGGTAAATCAAGGGAAAAGAGTCAATATTCCTTATTCAGTGAGATCAAGGTTTGCAGAATCCTTCATTTCACATTATCAGTCTGGGCGTTTTCCTTTCCTGGAGCCTCCTTGTCTCACTAACTGAACTGAACGTGTGTAGGGCTGATAAGACAGGGTGCAAATGAGGACACATTACCTGCACATTTGAGGGCTTCTCATTGCAGAAAGTGAGGTCTCTGTCAGCAAGCAGCAGAACCGAGTGAATGCAGTGAGGAACCATGTCCTGTCAGAGATACTGACAATTAACAGGTATGCTAGCTTTCGGAGGTGACAATTCCTACCTGCTTCTACCATGCACAGAAACCCTAGAAGTTTATGCTGACCTTGGCCTAAATACAGATTAAGATGCTGCACTCACTTGTCTTGGTTCAAGATCTTTTTAGTATTTTCTAGTGATTGGTGATTTCCTTTCTTGTTTTAGTTAAAGTTTGATATCTTACTTTAATCATCATTCCTAAACTTTGCACATTTGCTTGAAGGATTTTTTAAATGTGTTCACACAGAGCATGGGTCAATAAAGAGTATGACAACCAGCTGCCCGCTTTTTGCCGAGTTCCAGTTCAGGTTAATGATGGCCACTCTGACAGAGACAGTACTTGATGTCGTGGGCTGATGTGTGTGGTTTTTGTTGTTGGTGTTCATTGCATGTTTTGACATTTCTGGTAGTGTTTTACTTTTTTGAAGTTATGTTTTATTTTGCTGTCTTAATTTGGCCATGTCCAAAGTTTTAGTTGTGTGCCTTTAAGTAAAAGCCTAGTCTTATTTGGAAAACTTTCTGTCTAGAGACTGCTGACATGGTCTCCATCACCCTCTTAACAGGCTCAGCAGAATGGCAAATGCACAAATATTACTGGTTGGACAGCATGGTGGATAACAGCACTGGGTTGCATGTAGGAAACTACGGGTTGATTCGCAGTCCAGGACTACACCCAAATAATATTGAAAGAAGTTGAGGGAGGAACTAAAGTGGACTTGATCCATTTAAAAGATGGGGGTGGTAAATGAACTTTGACCATTGTTGTGGGGTTCAATTCCTGGTGCAGCGGTATAAGCAAAGTTCAGTAGAAGTCTTTAAGTTCTATGTATGTGCAAAGTATCCCTGTGTGCATTTGGAGTTGGGCTGGTTGCACAGCATGGTGGATAACAGCACTGCCTTGCATGTAGGAAACTATGGTTTAATTCTTAGTCCAGGACTACACCCACATGATATTGGAAGAAGCTGAGGGGATTTAAAGTGGACTGGATCCATTCAAAAGATGTGGGGGGCTAAAGTAGAGTTGGTCCATTCAAAGGATGGGGAGGGAACTACAGTAGATTCAGGTGTTTTTCATTGTGAATCCAAGTTCTTTGGAGGACAATGATGAGATGTTGGGAGTTGGGTTCAAAAGGTTTACTGTCCTTAATTCTAGATTTTACTTTTACTGTTCCAAGTCTCTCTCAGATATTAATTTTCTGCTCAAGACATAGTATTTATGTTGTTGTTTCTCATAGTCCTGGAGCATCCTTGGTGAGATTAGCACTTGCAACCACATACAAGGTCTGTCATAACTTCCATCACACATGAAGGACAAAAAAAGGATGTTACAAGAGTAATTTCATAAGTCATAAGTATCTGCAAGAAATGTATTAAAGGAGAGATAGAAGAAAACATACCAGGTACATAGCAGATCTGAGAAAAAAGGAAAAGGAGTATTTAAGAAAAGGCATGAGATTTTTGTGATATTAACAACTTGGGGGTTTATGTCATCTCAACAGCACTACAAACAACACTGGGGCATAAAGTGAATGTTTAAATAAAATGGACAACTAAAATCCTCCCTTGTTTCTAAAGCAAAAGTCCCTCAGTATCTGAACTCTATATGCCTGAATTTTCAGTATAATAAAACATAAAAATTGATATGCCTATATGCCAATATTGCAGAGGAATATTTTGCTGTAACAAATTTTTATCCAAAGCTTATCCATAACAAAAAAATCAAAATAAAGAAATCAACAAATAAATGTCATATAGTACCATACAGTGCACTGAAATAAAAACATAATTTCACTTTTAATATTTACAGCTACAGAAGTATTAGTAACAGTGGGTCTACTGGTTTAGGAGATAGACCCCAGAAAATGTACTAAAAGTAGACACTATCAAAAATATTTGGTCACCATGGAAGCATAAAAATATGTACTTTATATTCAGCTTGTTTTATTTTTGGCAACCACACATTTTGGGATGTGGCAGGCAGGAATTAAGGCCACCACTCCCTTCAGCCAGACTGACAGATGCACCTGGGATGGGTTCATGAACAGGAAACAAACACAGTTTCATCTAGTTAAAGAATCTGTTGAAAGAGCGAGAGGGAGAAGGTCGAGCGCTTTGAGTTAAGAAGTAGGGCTGTAACAGGGGAATGTTTAGGACTGTTGGTTTAGTAAAAGATTTCCTGATAACTTTATGTTTGAAGTGTTGCGTTTTATTCAGTGTCCTGGCTCCTTTACAGTTTTGTTCTTTTCACTTTCATTTAGCAATATTGGAGATGAGAGGGACTGCAATTTATTTAAAGCCATCCTTCAATTCACATGTTTTTGCCAGAACCAGATTTGATTTTTAATACCATTACTTCATTTACACACTGATCTGCTTGATGCAATGCACTCCAGCCAAAAAAAAACGTATTAAAAAAATAAAATCCCAACATCACACTTTCATCCAGATACGTAAAAATGTGTAAAGTACCATAAATTACACACAGGTCCCTGTGTGTTGTGCTGTGGGTGTGTGTGCAAAACCCCAATGTTTGTGTGCAGTGCAGCGAGATCATCACCTGTGTGTTGTTACAGATATAATGTTAGGGCTTTAAGGGAGTGAGGCATTGTCGGACAGGTGTATCTGCCTTGCACTGGGTGTGTCTGTGGGTTAGTTAGCAGTGTTAAGTGCGCCTTAGACATACAGTGCAACACTGGAGACCATACATTAAACTAATAGTGCTCAGCAGATTAATGTGTTATTTTCTCACCCTTTTGAACAACTAGTGACTTTTAATGTGAGAATTACCTTGGAGTGATAACTTGATATATAACTCCCTAACCCTGGACATCTGAACACAGCTTGAAGTACACCAGAATTGAGGAATGACTCTATTACTCTTGCAGTAATTTTTTTTTACTTGTGACTATATGCAGAAATAAATAAAAATAATTCAAATAATCAGTAACAAATGGCTTACTGCGTGGTTGTGATAGTTCTGAACCCACCTTAGAAACACAGGTTGTGAGGAAGAGTATTGCCTTTATGGGGTGGTGCTAGTCCATCACAAGGCACACTCATTTACTTACACATGTTAAAGGCAGTTTATAGCACATCCAACTGAAACACATGTTTTTGAACCAGAAACTCACAAAATGTAAACTCTCAAAGAAGCTGTGAGGGACCAACACTACTTCCTGTGCCACTCAAGCCCAGTAAAAAACACTGTAAATCCACCTGTCGCTGCCCTAAACTTGTTCACCTCCACAGTCAGACATGCTCCTGTGTGTCACGCTGGACATTGCCAGAGTTTACACAAATTCTTCAGCTTTATCGCTGGATACAACCATACAACTGAACTATGCAACCCTGTGTAAAAAATCAGCACGTCAAATATAAAGAGTGGATAATGTAAATGTATAAATGTGTCTATGGTTTCTCTTCATGAGACCCACCTGCAGGATGCTTAGTGCTTTAAAGAGGACAGGGATAGGGGACCAGGAGCGTGTGTCCACCAGCAAAGTCAGTCCCAAGGAACGCACCTCCTTCCTGTTGGGAAACAGGGACCTGCTCCTCAATCCCAGTGTCCACAACAACGATCAGAGGATAGACACCAACAAAAGAAAATGTGTGTTACCTGAGTATGGTATAGAAATAAAGCAGGATCCGCACCAGTTCACTGCTGTTGCAATTCGGATTTAGCCAAAATTTATTTTGGGTCATCACAGTTACAAGGGGATGGCCACATCTGTCCCTTGTGCCTGCATCAAAACAAATCAGAAGATCAGGTGAGAACTAAGCAACAGTATAACACAAATCTTTTACTTGGGAATACTTTTGTTATTTTACTGAGATTAAAGCTAATATCAAATCTCATATGACTGACAACGAGATATACAAGTATTCACCAACTTTATATAAACTTTCATCCTTTTATTCAAAATGACACAGTGTTATTAAAATGATTTCATTTATGAAATCCCTGAGTAAAGTATGAGTAAAGACCGATGGTTGAATACAGAAATCCCTTGGTATCCAAATTCTCTATATCTGAATTTTCGTTATAATGGTTCTTGAAAATTAATACCTAAATATTGGTATCCGAGCAGAAACTTTTGCTATAACGAATTTTTATCTAAAGCTTATCCATAATAAAAAAAAAGAAAAATTAATAAAAATAAAAATAAATTTTAAAAATCAACAAATACCACACAGTCCCATACAGTGTACTATAAAGAAAAACTATCTATTGTAATAAACTGTATTGTATATTGTTATCCTAACCCAGACTCACAGGAATAATGTGTTTCCATCTGTTTCACTTTGTCTGAATACGTTAGCGGAGTCACCACAATTATTGTGCATTTCAGTTTTTTTTTAGATAACTCTATTTATTTAAATCTAGGTTTTTGTGTCAAACAAAGACTGATATGGTGGGTTACTTTGAGGCACGTCTTTATTCAGTATCCCATAACACTGAACTCCTGCTCACACGTGCATCCTCTCCTCTTCAGTGTGTAACGCAGTGTCCTGCACTGTACATACTGTACTATGCATTATAAACATGCAAGTTAATGACAACATGAAGTGTTTTCTAATAAGGTAACTGGTGTTTAGACCGTTTTATCATGCTGAAGTCATGGGTTAATAGTTATATAGGTGTCTTCTGGCTAGAAGCACATTTATCCC
>UFQX01000255.1:205995-266327 GCA_900497675.1 Arapaima gigas
TTTTTCCCCCCCCCCCCCCCCCATTTAAAATAACGGGAAATAGGCACTTGGTATCTGCAGTTTCTGTGTCCGTTACATCTGCAGGAAAAAATTAAATTCATATACCAAGGCATTACTTTGTTTTGCTCTAGTGGATCCAAAAGATTTCAACAAAGACAATCGGCAGCAGCTCCAGTGGTTTATCCATGCTGTCCGGGTCATACTGGCCAGAGGGGTACTTAGCTGTCAGTAATATTTTTTATTTATTTGCATACTCTGTTTTTGTACATATTTATATCTTAGTGATCTTTATTTATTCTCCTGTGGTTTCAGTGGTACCTGTTATTACTTTCTTATATTTGCTTATGTTTACTTATTTGCTACTGTATGACCATAACCCCAACCCAATTTATACAGGTTAAGGTTGTATATATGAAATTACCATTTGCATCCATGTCTGTCTGGTTTTCACTCTGTGGTAATTACGGCTATTGGTTGGAAATGTTCAACCAGAACCCTTACTGATAATTCGAGGTGTAGGTTTTTCAGTGTCTTTATTATAGGGATTAAGGGTAGACAAATCTAAAGTTACCGGTCAGACACAGGACTCCAGAGCCCAAAACATCAGCATTGACGTTGCGAGCTTCGACAAGAAGTGGGCAGGCCTCCCAGGAAGCTGATGGGGAAGCTAAAGCATCTGCTTGTTTTGCTAAACTGGCAGCCTCTTGGTCACCCATCTTGCTGGCATCCTGAGCCATTAAGGTTGGCAAGTGATCATGTACTGGACTCTGCTCCTCTCTCCTCCATGGCCCTAGGAAATGAACAATGAATAGACTCTTACACACAGATACAGACAGACATGAAGACGTTACTAAAAAATCTAAACAATCTATTAACAAACTCAAAATAAACACACAAGACTAGCAAATACAATACATTTTTATTAACCACTTATCCTGAGCAGGTTCATAGCATTCCAGAGCCAATCTTGGAATCCATGGACACTAGGCTATGAAGCTGCCCATGGATGGGACCCCTGTCCATCACAGCATGACTACACACACCCATTCACATGCTACAGGCAGTTTAGACTGACCAGTTAACCTGAATCATGTGTCTTTGCACCATGGAAGGAAACCCACACAGACAAAGGGAGAACGCATAAACTCCACAAAGAATGAGGCAGATTTGAACTCACACCCAAACAGGCATTATAAGGCAGCTGTTTACTTGCTGAGCCACCCTGCTTAAACTGATATGGCTCAGAAGACAGTTACTATCCATTTGCTACTCAGGTAAAGAAAAAATGCATACATAGTCCAATGTATGACCTACTGTCCCAGACTTCATAACAGCCCTGTTATATCCCTGGCACCTGACAGCCAAATAAAACACAAATAATTTTTAAAATCTCTGATCTAAACGGTACTATACTCAAATTACGTGAACATAGCTGTTATCCTCCTTTCTTCCACTGAGTGTGACACCACACATTCCATTAGGAGGAATACTGTTGTTCCTGTTCAGTCCCTAAACTTGAAAGAGCCTGTATTTTGTCAAACTGCCATAAAATTTTAATTTTTATCTTTAATTGAGTCTTTCAAAATGAACCAACACCATTTAGTCTAGCACAATAATTCAACTGAAAAGACATTACAGTGAGCTCCAGCAGTGAGACAAAAGATGGAAAGATGAGAGACTGGATATGGAAAGGAAGATAGGGAAAATATTAGAAATATTTTCTAATATGTTTTGTCTGTTTTGTCTTAACGTTAAATATAATAATCTGGATAATGTTTTAATAAAATAAATCATTAAGTTGTCTTCTGTTTCACACTACTCAAAATACCTGTAGAAACTGGAAAATAAATCAGACAACGTTCTTCGTGATTCAAAGCCATCAGAAGCTGTCAGCTATTTTTTTACTTAATACAGTGTTGCCATTTGTTTCTATATAAAAATAGATGAACCTGAAGTTAAAGAACATAGGTCGTGTTGGAGATGGCAGTAAAAATGATAAAGAAGGGGATAATGACACTTATTTGGCACCAGTTTGCGGCTGGTGTTGTAACAGAAAAGCCAGTATAATGGAGGTTGGGTTGGTTCTTTTCCACCTGCTGTACATGCTTGTTCTGCAGCCCATACTCCTCCATTAAGCAAACTCTGTCCTGCACCACAATGCTAGGGGAGATCCTTCTGCTTTCCACCACCACATTCTCAACGCAGTTCCTTGCTTTGGCAGTTCCTGTCTGATCTGAAGCCTGAGTTCCACCCCCAGACCACCTATGTCGTTTTCTTTTTCCTAACCTTGCCTACACTCTCTCTTGATGCCACCTGCCTCATATAATAAAGCAGAACTGCTGATCACTATTACCCTACCTGGAGACTTGCTGCCTTCATGACTGATGCAATTTTCAGGGTTGCCACTCTCTAAAGAAGGATTGCAAGGATATTTCTCCTCATATGTAGTAGTAATGTTTTCCAGAGTTGTACCTTCCAAACGGCTCACTTTCTGGATTTCTGAAAGCTGTGCTTTAACCTTCATTCCAGGCACAGTGGTAGTTAATGTTACAGGATCACATGAAGTCTTGGAAGGGACATTGCAAACATCCTCCTCTACAACGCTTGTACAAACCATAGTTTGAGAGCAAGTGTTGCTATTTAAGTGTGGTTCTGCTGATTTGGAAGGACTATGTGTATTAATCCTTGCTTTGCATTTACTTTTGTAATTGAGGTTAATGGACTGGGACATTGATCCCTTCTGAGGGAAAAAACGAGGCAGTACAATGTCAACCAGCTCCACATATTCACCCTCGGAATGGTCAGAATCCTCTTCTTCATTTTTGTCTGATTTGTTCAGTGGTTTTTTGTGTAAGTACTCTAGTTTTATTTGGTCTGATATCTCTAGCACTTTTTTATTGGAGCCATCCAGCATATCCCCCTGCTGTTCATGACCAACAACATCCTCAACTTGCTGCTTGTGAGATGGCAGCTCCTGGGTCCTCTGGCTTTGATTGTCCTCATTTGTCTGGGTCACCTTGACACTGGCCATGATGCTTCCAAAGGTTTGGTCATCATTCACACCTAGACTGGTGTCCTTGCCTCCAACCACTGAGGGCTTGTGGATAAACTCTGGCTTGGCAATACCCTCCTGCGGTACACAAAACACTTGGCTGTCTGTATCCAGGGGACAGTGTTGTAGTTCTAAAGATTCTCGGCCTTTTTCCATCAATTCCAACCAGGCCATGCTGAAGCTTGAGGTGTAGCTCACTTCGTGTCCTTTCAGATACTCCACATATCATCTCTCATCAGTCAAGTCTTAAACACAATTTGTAGTGTAGCATAAACCAGTAGACGGGAGGAGATCTGAATTAAAACCTTCTTCCAAACACAGAAAGGCCAACCTTCATGGCTAGATAGGAGGTCACTGAGTGGAGCCTGTGCCAGAATGAGAGGAGAGCAGTATCAGAATGGCAGATTTTTTTTACACGACAGGCCAATAGTAAACACATTTCTGGGTACACATAACAAACTGATCTGAGAGGTTAAGAAGCTTATGAATTTTTAAAGCTTTCAAGTTTTTGTGTTTCTAGAATATTGTATTTTCATACTGTAACTCTTCGGTCTCAATTGAGATAGAAGCTGCTTTGGTTTTGCCAAAAAAGCAGTGCCAAGGATAAGCCATTGCATTATCCAATAGGAAGAGAGATCAAGGGGATGTAAAGAACAGGATCTAAAGTTCCACTCAAACAGTAAAATCTTTTAATTTAATTAATACATAAATAAATATGCAATGTGATGGCGTGGGGAGCATTTTCCTGGCACATGTTAGGCCCCCTGATACCCACTGAAGAACATCTGAATGGCATGACTTGTCTGAGCATTGATGAAGTTTATCCTTTCATGGCCACAGTTTATCCACATTCAGATGGACACTTCCAGCACAATTAGCAGCAATTATTGTCACAGATTGCTTCCAAAATAGTGGGACAAACCTTTATAGCCCTGGACCTCAATTATTCATTGTGTTATGGGTAAAGTGGAAAGGGCTGCTTGCAACAAGACTGTACACATATCCAGTTTGCAGCAGCTACAAATCACAACCATTTCTGTATGATACAACATTCTTGCACAAGGCATCCAGCATTTGATAGAATCCACACCTACATGAACTCATGCTGCTCTGTAGGTTACAGAAGGTGCAACAAGCTACTGGATAATTCTACTAGATAGGTATAGCTAAAAAAAACTGGCAAATCACTCTGTGCTTGTAAAATAGCTTGAAAATAGTTTTTTTAGCTTGAATTAGCATTGCATTGGGGTTGTTATGTACTATGAGTTCAGAAAAGAACAGAAACAAAACACAAAGGTGGCAGTCTTGCTTTGGTTTAAAAGTGGTATAAATCACAGCAGCAGTTATATTCTTTCACAGCCCATTATTCAAAAAAAAATTTTTTTCTAAACATTATTCTTAAGGCTCAAGCCTTGAAACACCATATCACAATGGACAATGCACATTTAGAAGTTTATTTTGGCTTTCTCAACAACTGCTGAGCAGATTCTCCCATGATCAGAAGTAGAACATAAATAGATTCTATGATAACTAAGGACAGTCATGGCATTAGAGTTCAGTCTAGAAGACTGTCACCAAGGTCAAGACTTAAAGGTAGCCTTAATGTGGACTCACGTTCTCCAATAACAAAAAATAGAAGACTATAATTGTAGGTTCCCTTTCTTCCACCTTTTCCCCCTCTTATTTAGAGCACATTACTTAGTACTGTTTGCTCAGTATTGATAAAAGAAATTAGCAGTACTCACAAAGGAACCCTGCTGAATGCACTGGACAGTGTGCTTGGCTGGGGCCAAGGCAGTCAGTTACTGCAATCCATCACCTGATGTCAAAAACCTTTCAGAGTACACAAGCCCCAGTGGTGTGGAATGACTGATGCAATACAGAAAGCATGTTCTGGAGGCAGCTATCGAGGGATTCTGAGCCCTGTGTAATTTTCAGGAAACACAAAAGAAATGCCCACACACATCAGCAATAATATGCTTTCACACCGAACAGCAAGACAGGTCCATGACATACAAATATGCATCGGTCAGTAGGGAAAGTCTGTTCTTTAAAAAACTGCATGCACATTCATAGCCATATACAGCAAATGCACACAGCATACACAGAGAAAGTATCACAGAGCAGATGGTGGTTTTCACAGAAGCATCCAGAGCTGCTGGTAAATTCAAGGGACCTGTCTGACAAATGACACAGAACCTGCTGAAAATTTTAGGCAATAGTGACATAATATCCAGGTGACGATTGCATTGTTTACCCTTCTACTCTTCTTATGACTGAATCTGTCATGCGAGGCTGAGTGGCTCAAGGCAGCCCTTTGCCCTAAACTGAGTGTTTCCCATGGAACAGAATAGTAGTCCAGTGACAGGTCCAGCTGTCAGCACCAGTCACCATAACCCTGTTTCCTGTGCTGCAGCGCTGTCAGAGGACAGGAAAAGCAGAACTAAAATGTATAAGTAATATCCTACACATTTACATATATCCTCATAGGTCCTCAAAACAATTTCCATTACAAAAATATGTAACATATCAATACAGGGCTTTAAAGGTTCACATAAGGCCTCTGAATACTTTTTCACTCAATAAAAAAATCAACACGAAATTTTTACATCCTTCTGAGCATCTCATTTTTTATACCAAAAATTTGGTTTAAGTTCCAAGTTCTTCATAAAATGTTTTTTTCTTCCTACCCAAGCACAAAAAAAACGTCATTCCCATTTTGAGTGCTTCATAAAGTGTTTTCCAGCTCATCTGCATAAGTTAAAAAATCTGTAATACAGGTATTTTGAAATGCTACAGTTGATTATGTGTCTTGCTTGTATTGTCATCACTGTCTGGTCTGAGAAAAATGTGTAGCTTGCTTGCGCCTGCACTCATATAGCACAATATATTGCAAAATGTGCATTCCAAAACCATAAAATGCACTCCAACAGCAGAAAGATTTTGAATAGCCCATCACGCAATGTGTCAGCATTACTAAATGTCCATTGCTGGACAAGGAGAAGATTTAAGTCATATACAGGCATGGCCAGAATTATTGGTACCATTCCATTTTTTCAAAAAAAAAAAAACCCACAAATAAGTCAAAACTGACAGAAGTATTTGGTATATACTAATCTTTATTTCACATTTAATAGAACAGAAACTTTGCTTTTAACACATTATTTTAATGTGCATTATTTCAAATTGCTTTTAAAACTATTACATTATTTAAAATAATAAAAACAATAACCACAATCTAGTGCTTTCTGTAGCTCTGAATGAGATTTCTGCACTTCTCCACTGGTAGTTTGGCTCACTCTTCTTGAGCAAACTGCTGCAGTTCTCTCAGGTTTGATGGGTGCTTCTCCCAGCTGAAAGTTTTAGTTCTTTCCACAGATGTTCTAAGGGATTCAGATCAGAACTCATAGCAGGCCACTTCAGAACAGCCCAGTGTTTTCTTCTCATCCATCCTGGTTGCTTTCTGAAGTACATTTCAGGTCATTATCCTGCCTGAGGACCCATAATCTGCGACTGAGGCACAACTTTCCGACACTGGACTGTATGTTTTACTCCAAAATGCCTTGGCAGTCTTTTGATTTCACTGTGCTCTGCACAAATTCAAGAGACAATTTAAGACACAAAGTGGAAATTCAAAAGATGTCAGAGGCAGCAAAGCAACTCCAAAACATCACTGAGTCTCCTCCATGTTTAATGGTAGGGACGGTCTTTTCTTTAAAAGCTTCATCTTGTTTTCTGTGAATTAATGTGATTTACCAAAAAGCTCTAATTTTGTTTTGTCTGTCCAAAGGACCTTTTCCCAGAAGGACTGATGCTTGTCAACATGCATTTTGGCAAAATTCTGTCAGGCTTTTTTGTGTTTCTGGCTATTCCTGAGTTTTCTACCGTGGAGCTGACTTTTATTCAGACAGTGGCAGATGGTGCGACTTGAAACTGTTGAACCTTGAGCTTGAAGGTCAGCTTGGATCTGTTTTCATGTTTTCCTTGGTTCTTTCTTCACTGTTTGAACTAACCTTTCTCTGCAATTTTGGATCAGTTTTCCTCTTGCAGCCTCATCCAGGGATGTTGGCTACAGTCTCGTAGACTTTAAACTTCTTGATAATATTGGCCCCAGTGGCCACAAGAACATCAAGCTCTTTGATGATAGTCTTGTATCTTTACATTGACCATGCTTTAACTATTGCCTTCTTTCTAACCTCCTCAGACATCACTCTGCTTTTCTTTCTCTTTCCCATGTTTAAGTGTAATACACACATTGACACTACACAGCAAAGTATAGACTTTTCTCCATCTAAACTGGCTGAATGATTAGGATTAAGAATGAAGACACCTGTGCTGTTAAAGGAGAACAGTCTGCTTGAAGAACCAATACAAGACAATTATTTTTATAACTGCTAATAAGGTACCAATAATATTGTTCAAGCCACTTTTAGAAAGTCTTTGTAGAATAAACAAGAATTCAGTTGTTTTCAACTTTTGTTTTGCTTTGTTCCACTGCAAACCAAAGAAATGCATGCATGGATAATAAAATATCTTTTAATTTTAACACTTTTCAGGATGAATACTGCAATATTTGAAAAAAATGCAAGGGTACCAATATTTTCAACCATGTCTGTAGGCGTTTTACAGTCTTTTAGTGATTTTTTGGTGAAATTAGTTTGTTTCTGATGGGACAGCAGTAGAAACTGACTATATTTTTTCCCATTTAAAATAATGGGAAATAGGTTGCCTATTTATGTTTTCCTAGTTTAAGTGGGAACATCTATTTCATGGTTATTGACAGGTGAGTAGAAGTGAAATGCTTGTCTCTGCAGGCTGATGAAGGTTGACAAGAACACAGCTATGTGCGTATTTCTGACATTCTTTCTCATTTACGATACATTTACCTTTAGTGTCTTCGGAGACTTTACTCCTAACCAAAGCGCTCTAGTGTTTTTACTTATACTACTGATTCAGATCTGCTGCTGAATTTATTTCCAAAAAAAGCAGCCCTGGAATACAGTAATACCTCTGTATTCTAAACAAATTTGGTATCCCACACTGAATTTGATGCTGAGTGCCTAATTCTCATTATTTTAAAGGGGATAAAAACAAAATATGTGCTCCCTGCCCATCTGAAAACATTTATGTATTTATAAACTCATGATTTCTGCACGATAAAACACTCTAAACACCAGTTACGTATTTAGAAAACACTTAACGTTGTCATTAATGTACATGTTTATTACGCGTGGTACAGTATGTAAACTACAGGACATGTTAGTGCCCCCCACAGTGTCACTACGTTACACATGGGAGATGAGAGGTCACATGCATAGGGTTTGCAGTGGGAGTTCAGAATTATGAGATACTGAATAAAGGGAATAAAGACGTGTGTCAAAGTAACCTGCCGCATCCACCTCTTTGCTTGACACAACAACCCGAATTTAAATAAATAGGTTCATTTTAAAAACGAAATCTGCAGTAAATGGTCACACAGTACAAACAGTTCAGACAAAGGGAACCTTGTGGAAACAGCTGATAATATCCAAAGCAGGCATATGCACTTTAATCTCACTTTGGATACATTCATAACAGTATACAATAGTTTATTACAATACATACTGTATTTTTTATTCCAGCAAACTGTACGGTATATTCTGATTTTTGTTTGCGCTTGATTTTTTTATTGTGAATAAGCTTCGGATCAAAAATTTTTATATCAAAAGTTTCTGTTTGGATACTGATATAGGTATTCATTCTCAATTCGGATATCGAGTAGGGATTCCATGGGTTTGCTGTATTTTGGACTTAAATGTGGAATGTATGGATCAATACAAACATATTTCAAACAAGTTGGTATATTTTTGACTAAGCTTGTAATTTGCGAAAACATCTAAACAACAAATGTAAATTAGAAACAAGAACCTCAGAGGATGGCATCTACAGTCATGTAGGAGAGGTGGTGATTTCCTGGCTTCAGTACATCTGTTGGCCTTCCTGGTTCCCTTTGTTCCTGTTATTCCACTAGCATGTCATACCATCCCACACCCAAAATAACAGGGAAATGTCACGGGAATTCTACTCCACAGGCTCAACACATGCAAGTCTCTTATAAGTATATTTGCTCCGTTACTTGTATTTATTTAGACAGAATCACCATAAAATGTATTTTTGAGACTACTTTTCAGCAACGACACTCCTTACTTTTACGCAAATATTTATATAAATTTAAATTTAAACAAAAAATGTCAGTGCAATCCATTAAATTTCACTCACTCTCATTTTCACCTTCACTGAGGAAAATCAGTGTTTAATGTTAACCGTGTCAAACAGAAGTGAACTCTGAGGGAATAAATGTGAGTTAAATTATGAATATTATGGTAAGAATAAGTGTTTTCCATGTTGCAAGAGCTAAATTGTCTGAGGGTTAAACAGGTCTGAATTACTTTCAGCCACTTCGTGCCACTTCCCCAAATGACTTTGTTTTAATAATTTAATGGATTATCTGTTGGTTTTGTCATAAGGTGCTCCTCAGCCACCATGCAGGGCTTTGTAAGAAATTAAAACAACCCTTCAAATCCACTCATTTAAACAATGAGGCTGCATGTCTTTGTTTATATTCAGCATTTTTCCCCCAACACATTATCCTGACAGGTACTTGACTCCTTTCCTTAATTTGTGAGTATTAAAGTTGTCAGTTTAATACCCTTTAGATGGGAATTACAATATTATATTAAATAGATACATGCAATCCACTTTGGCTGGACTTCTTTAGGCTGCAGCTAATTCCTTTGGCTTGACAAAGTTAACACAGTTGTGCTGCATGGATGTTGACATGAATCATTCCCCTGCTCGAACTAAAACCATGGCAGATCTTAGCGTGCTAGTGAGACGTTACTGCTCTGTGAGCTATGTATAGAAGTTAATTCTACATGCTGGTCAATCCCCCTCCCACCCATGGATCACTTGCAGCCAGTGAATGGTCTGTGTTGCTAACATAAGGTTGATTCCGTGGTGCCCTTCACATCTAGTAAACCCAGAAGAGCTACAGTGCTTCCCTGAGTCAACAAGGTTTGAAGGCTGATATACATGAAAAATGAACAATTTTAAACAGAAGTAAAAAATGAAAGGTGAAACATGCTTCCCTCATCCGTACTACAGTTACAGTAACAATATGGAAAAATCGGACCAAAATGGGAAATCTAGCAAAGGACTGACATACCGGTGGTATTACTGAGCTATCCATGGCAGAAGCTTCTGATTGACTGTAGGGTCCTAGCCAAATAGGGAATGGGGACAGCTATAAAAAAGTGAACTATTTAAAGACACATCATGAGTCACAGCGCATGCTTCACAGTAGAAATGGTTTGAACTTTGCATGTGTACTATAAGTTCTAGACGATGACATCACGGTGCAGGTTTTTTAAGACTTTACAATGCAAAGGACATAAGTCACTGATACCTTCCAGTGCTATTTTTCTACCTGGCCATAGCACCATAGAACCACGGTAAGATGTAAAAACTGGCAGTTAAAAATCGGCCCATATATGTACACATTGTATAAAGTCCACTTGTCAAACACAAAATACATGAGCGTGTATTCTTCCTTGGGGTTTTTTAATGGACATAAGATAATATAATTATTATTCTTGATGGATTACAGCACACACTTCACAGCCCAGTGTGCAGGAGCCAAAGTCAAAGCTGAAATCTGATCCACAAGTCTTTGCAAACCAACCTGTCCTCCCTTTCTCACTCCCACAAAAATATCACAAGCTTCAAGACCACCATGCCACCTCGACACAAGCTGCTAACCCAGTTATACTAAATGCAACTAACAGTAGCCCACCAATGGCAGATACCTCTTACACTACTGAAAGCCAGACACAATGCATTTAGAGTAAATTCAGTAAGGTCCTTTTCAGCCCCCTTATACTGGAGATCTGAATGGAAGCTTCTGTGATGCAGTGCTGCCAGATCTGAACAGTTCACTGCTCTGAAAGCAAATCATTTCTTTTTTGTTTTCAAAACTGGAACATTCTCATCCCTGTGATACTATGTGCACCTCACACATCATGCAAAACTGTCACTTGATCTGCCCCCCCAGTAGGTAATGCTATTAACACTTACTGCCAAGAATGCGCACTCTTGCAAAAACTCCTCGCCATATTGTGTAATGTGGAGCACAGTGCTTCAGAGAAGGTCCTTCAATTGAACTATTCTCCTATCTGTCTTGTCTCCCTGGCTCCAGACCACGAGCTCACTGACTGCCTTACACACTGCAGCAGGCCATGGCCAGGTCCGCCCCCTAGCTATCCTCTACTCTGCACTAACCATTCGCCCCACTCCACACACACACCCACACCCACACACAAACACACACACACACACAGCTGCTGAGTGGGTTTTGACTGTGACAAACAAAAAGTTAGGGGAAACTTTCTAAATCAAGCTCAGAGGTTGTTTATTCTGCTGGAATAAAACTGTCTTCATTTTCCCCAAAATGTAGTTTTACTGAAACATCTCCTCAAATAACACCGCAAAACTATCAGAAATGTAATAGTTTAAAAAGACAGAAATGTTAACAGGCAGCGCTTACCTTGCTGAAAAGTAGCTGGAACATTTTACTGACATTACAAGCTCATTCATTCAGGGATTTAACCTGTCGGAAGAAGGAAAAATGATGCTCACACAGGGGATTCAGATGGCAGCAAACCTGTCTGTGACCAACAGGATGCCTAGTGTGGTTCTCGAATGATCATTTCATACTCAGCAAAACATGACTGGCTTTCTGCTCATGCTCATTCCCGGACTAAACCAAATGCCCACAACTGGCTCAGCATTCCAAATGCTGAGAGAGCTCATGAGGGAAAACACAATAAAATACTTACAATGGTATAACACCTTAAATGAATTCAACAGCATTTAGAACTGATTCAGGTCAAAAAGCTTTACTCTATGCTTAAACTAAAATGGCTTTAAATGACTGTTAGTATTTTGTTCTTTCCAAAGTTTTCAACTCAGGGAGAATTTAAGATTTAAAGACCCCAGTTTGGCCCTGTTTTTTTTTTTTTTGCCAAAATAAAATGGTAACACAGTTCTGCTGTTGGTAACAGCGCTGAACCTTAGTTTTAGTGTAATCTGGCAACAAAGTGCACAGCCTACTCATTTCCACAACCTAAAAAGGATTGCAGTGTGGGGAAGAGGTTTGTCAGGACCATTGTAAGAAGGATGTTCTTTGGACAGGATAGGCTGGAGCTCTGTCTATATCAAAGGAAGGAGGAGGAGGGTGTGTTGGGTTGCACTGTAACAGAGAAGTACTGCATAATTTAAAGAAGGACACATGAAACATAGGACAGGTAAAATAGTGTGCAAGCAACTGAAAATGATAAAACACCATCTGAACCTCTTGTAAACTCAAGAACAAACAAAAAAACTTTAGGGCCCTGATGAAACAGATACCCCTTCCCTTTCTCATCCAGACTATTTGCAAGGAGATGCCTTAAACTTGACTGACATGTCCAAAATGTTCTTCATAAGACTGGAATATATACAGAAGATGCACCACGACAAAATGGTTAATTAGATCCCTAGTAACTCTGATGATGTAACCCTGGAACACAGATGCAGTGTTTGCCATACCAAAAGACAAAACAAGGTATTCATAATGACCCGAGAAACGTACTAAAAGCAGTTTTCCACTCATCCCCAGCCCTTATCGGAATCAAATTATAACCACTGGAGGTCCAGTCTCAAAAAAATGGCAGCCCTATGTACCAATTCCAAAGTTGCAGTAATGAGAGGCAAGGCATGCAGACATTTCACTCATACTGTAGTCAAACCTCAATAATCAATGCTGGAGTGAAGACCCTCATCTTTCTTCTCTATAAAGAAAAACTTAACTTCCATCAGTGAGGTAGATGGGTGGATTAGGCCTGTAGCAAGGGCTTCAGAAACGTATATTCTCATAGCTCTTTGTCTGGGGAGAGAAAGCAGGTCTAGAGGGCCTATATGGAGAGTTCTCCCAGGAAAAATGTCAATTGCACAATCCCGTTCTTGATGAGAAGAGAGTGCAGCACCCTGTGCTTTACTAAAAACCTTTTCCAAGTCCAGGTATTCAGATGGATTAGACAATGGACACACACAGGATTTCAGGAGTTTACACTGAAGTGGCCCAAACTGAAAGACACAAACATATGGATGTGCAATGCTCACCACAGACCACAAGCTTTCCTGCACTCCAGGAGACGCCAGGGTCATGAACAAGCAGCCAGGGATACCCTAAGCTCAAAGGGCTGCTGTGGGAGTTGATGAGGAAAGTGTTTCTTTATGAACCAGAAGCACCCCTTGTTGGGTATGTAATGATCACTACAGTAGTGGGGTTGTCCATCAGGGGTTGTCCATCTAACGTGCTTATATGTAAAGCTGACTCATATTTCCGATTTGGAAAGCCAACAGAAACTATCGGAGTCATTCATAAAATTGCCTGCAGCTCCAAAATCCAGAAGAGGCTTAACATCAATAAAGTGAATATCCCATGACAGTCTAACTGGCAGAAGCAATTAAAAAACAGGTTAGAAGGAGTCATGGATCTCATTTACTCGTCTTCAAGGGAAGAGTCTAGATGGACATGAAGTGCAGAAGTGGTAATTCTGGCTGCAGTAGTAACAGAGGCCTTCCCGAAGCCGTATTTTTGCAGACAGCTTCCGTTGAGTTGCAGGAGTTCCACAGGTTCTTCTGTTGGAACGGTTGGAACAGCCTGATTTGCACTCTGTTACGCCCCCACTACTGACTCCTGTCTAGGGTGGTGGAGCGGGAGCATAAACAACAAGCAGCCCACACAAAAATAGTGAAACAGGTGGTTTGTAATTTGTTCAGTGTGTGATACAGGACACATGTGATACAATATACAAGTATATATAAATAAAGGTGCTAACCTGGATCGAGAACTTGGACGGTGCCTAAGCAAAGAAAGAAACAAAAGTTGCCACTAGCCTGATCTGTATTTTCAGTGTCTTACCTATTCCTAACGTAGTGGAAAAATAAATATCTGCCTAACTACGCTAGTCTAAACTAACACAGAAAACACAGGGGTTGGCACCCGCCCACTTACCTAGTGTGTGTAACAGTACGTACAACCCTACGTGAAGTTCAATGTAGGTGCGCGCACGTACTACCCTGTTCTCAATCCAAGCCAACAACCCAGTGAAAGATGTAACATCAAGTGCGTGACTATTTACACAGCTGACTAGACAAAAACTGCTATCCAAAACCAGAATCCTTAAGCTAAAACAAAGTCAAACCAGAAGTCACACATAATAATATAACACAGCCAAATACAAGTAGCAAAAACAGCAAACAAACAAGTGAGCCAAATAGCTAGCTTTGGGGGGGTGTCGCGGTGCTGCTTATCAAGGGGAAAACCCGCCCCCAGGTCATCGGTTGGCACATTCCGATAGGTTGATGGTCGATGATTGACGGACGAAGTAAACCGCCTGCGACACAGAAGAGAGACGGGAAAAACCGAAAAACAACCGCCAAACGGCAGGAGCAACACAGACACGTAATACACTCTTTTAGTTTGTTCAGAGGCCAGGTTGTCAGTTGTGATGGCATTTTCTATGAATTAGCCCAGAGTCCAGTCCTTACCTTTATAAGCTAACTCTTCCTGGAGACAAGCCCTTAGACCTTTACAGAGTACTGCACAGTTCCAGTCACTTCTTATGGTTAGGGTATGGAACTGAGGCCCGTATTCAGCAACAATTCCGCTACCCTGTTTCATATGCATCAGTCTCTCCCCCGTGGTGCATCCTGCCACGGGGTGGTGAAAGACAGCCTGAAATCTCGCTTTGAAGTGATCGTAGGATGTAGTGATGGAGTCTTTCGGTTTCCAGTATCCTATTCTAGAGCTGTATAGTGAGAAGTATTTAGTTAATTCCACTGGTGTAAGTAAAACAAACCCCCAGTATCCCTTGAGAATTAATACCGAAATAATGGTATCTGAATTGAAACTTTTGCTATAACAAATTTTTATCTGAAGCCAATCCATGAAAAAAATTTTAAAAAATAAAACAAAAAATAAATACTGTGCAGTACCATACAACGTACTATAATAAACCCTATTACTATATGTCTTGGTATAACCTTTATTGTATGTTGTTAGATGTGTTATAAGCTGTTTCTGCCAGTTTTGCTGTGTCTGAACATGTTTACACTGTCACCGCACAGCTGTGTCGTGATTTTATCTCCTGTTACCTGCATGCAAAATAAAACACTACTAAATGATAGCTATTTACATAACAGTGTAGCAGTCCAGGCAGCCAAAGCAAAGAAAAAAAGTAAGTGCATGGATTTAAGAGTTCATAATGGATTGTTAAATTTCCATGTTATAAATTACTGAGTACACAATTATTTTCTCACAGATCAGTTTACATGCAAGATATAGCCTGGACCTTCTGTTGAGCAGTCCAGGGACCAGTGAAAATGAATTTTTACAATTAGGCCTGATTTAGACTAATAAATATAGAAAAGGGTGAGAACTGGGACTGATGTGAGCCCTATTCCTCTGTTTGCCTAGGGCCACAAAACCTTTAAATCTGGCCCTGCTCAACTATATAAGGGGTGTGCCAACCACTGGCAAGACACAGGGGGTTCCTCAGCTTCAGTACTAAAATTGCCTAAAAATCCATGTCTTACAATTAAATGACAGGGAGCTATTTTGTGTATTTATTCATTTAATGAGTGCTTTTCTCCAAAGTGGCAAAAAACAGCTTTAAAACACTGTCCAGGTGCAGCAGTGAAAAGGCAACAGTGGAAACTGGCAAAATGCAACTGTATATGAGGAAAACTAAAAAACTTCCTAAACATAGACGTTACATCTGATCTGAACAACAAGGTTCACTTTATGTGTCATTCTGTACTCATATAGATGTAGAAGAGAAAATGAAATGTAGCTTATCCTGGAGTGTGGTGCACTGTGGTCTCGTAGAGAATGACAGAACCCTTAAAGTGGTGGTTTGAGCTGCCTCTGACAATACCCAGGGCCACCACAAGATCATCATTGATTTTGCCTTGGCTTTGTACAGTAATAAAGTATTAGCTACTAAGGAAAAGCTATAAATATTGCCCTTTTTTATACTGGTTCACATACTGCACATGATTATGAACAAATTACGTCCGCTTATAACTGGATTATGAATAACAATACTTATGTACTAAATGCAACCACTTTAAGGGTAATATAGTTTTGGTTCTATGTAACATGTTACTGTTTACCTTCCCACCTTTCCACTTTCTGACCCAGGCAATGCCGGGTATCTCAGCGCCAGCAAAAAATTACTGCCCTCTTCAGAAGCATGGCATAAACAGGACCACATTGTTATATCCCACTGCCAACTAATTAAAGCAGAAGAACACCTTGAGACCCCCGTTCTCCCGAGGTAGCAGACCTTTGACACGCTCACCCCACGACCATGAGGACAATTGCCAAACTGTGTCTCCCTGGAGACTTCACATGACAGAGACCAAAAATACATAGGACAAAGAAAAAAGCTCTGAGGATCATTAATGTGTGAAATTTTAAGCACTATCTTTTGCTTGTCAGAAAGTTTTACACACTCTGAGAAAAAAGGACTCTTGAATAATGAATGAGGCACCTTGCGATCTGGAAAAATTGTATCTATTTCCATTCTCATTAATTCTGAACGGCAAATACAGTGCATTCAGAAAGTATTCAGACCCCTTCACTTTTTATTATGTTGCAGTGTTATGCTAAAATTGTTTAAATTCATCCTTTCACCCATCAATCTACACTACACAACCCATAATATCAAAGTGAAAACAGCAGTTTAGAATGTTTAGCAAATGTATTAAATATAAAAAAACTGAAATATCTCATTGATATAAGTATTTAGACCCTTAACTCGGTACTTTGAAGCACCTTTTGTGGCAATTACAGCTTTGAGTCTTCTTGGATACGATGTGACAAGATTAGCACCCCTGGATTTGGGGATTTTCTGCCATTTTTCCTTCCAGATCCTCTCAAGTGCTGCCAGGATGGATGGGGACTGTTGATGAACAGTCATTTTCAGGTGTCTCCAGGGATGTTCAATTGTATTTAAATCTGGGCTATGGCTGGGCCACTCAAGGACCTTCAGAGAGTTGTCCCTAAGCCACTTGTCCATTGTCTTGGCTGTGTGTTTAAGATCATTGTCCTGTTGGAAAATGAACCTTTGGCTCAGTCTGAGATTCTGAGTGCTCTGGAGCAGGTTTTCATCAAGGATAGCTCTGTACTTTGCTCCATTCAGCTTTCCCTCAACCCTGACCAGTCTCTGAGTAACTGCTGCTGAAAAACACTCCCATTGCATGATGCTACCACCACCATATTTCAGTGTTGGGATGGTGTTGCACAGGTAATGAGCAGCGCCTGGTTTTCTTCCACACATGACACTTAGAATTGAGGCCAAATAGTTTCATCTTGGTTTCATCAGACCAAAAAATCTTGTTTCTTACAGTCCTTTAGATGGGCTTTCATGTGCCTTTTGCAAAGGAGAGGCTTCCGTCTAGTCACTCTGCCATAAAGTCCAGACTGGTGAAGTGCTGCAGTGATGGTTGTCCTTCTGGAAGTTTCAACCATCTCTACACAGGATTGCTGAAGCTCAGCCAAAGTGATCATTGGGTTCTTGGTCACCTCTCTTATCAAGGCCCTTCTACCCCACTTGCTCAGTTTGGCCAGGTGACCAGCTCTAGGAAGAGTCCTGGTTGTTCCAAACTTCTTCCATTTAAGAATTATGGAGGTCACTGTGCTCTTGGAAACTTTCAATGCAGCAGAAATTTTTTTGGAGCCTTCCCCAGATCTGTGGAAAGAAACATCCCTGTCTCTGAGCTCTACAGGCAATTCCTTCGACCTCATACCTTCATTCTTGCTCTTGACATGCATTGTCAGCTGTGACACCTTATACAGACAGGTGTGTGCTTTCCCAAATCATGTTCAGTCAAGTGAACTTACCACAGGTGGACTACAAACAAGTTATAGAAACATCTTAAAGTTGATCAAGAGAATTGGAATACACCTGAGCTAAATTTCAAGTGTTTTAAAGGTCTGAATACTTACAACAATCTGATATTTCAGTTTATTTATTTTTATTTTTAATACATTTGCAAAACATTCTGAAACACCTGTTTCACTTTGATATTATGGAGTATTGAATGTAGATTGATGTATGAAAATATGAATTTAAGCAATTTTAGAATAACACTGCAAAATAAAAAACAATGTAAAAAAAGTGAAGTGGTCTGAACATTTTCTGAATGCACTGTAAATAGCCTATTATAGATCACATCACCTTCAACCACAAAACTGAAGAACCATTACTTTAGCAGAGTTCATTAGCTGTTTACTGTTCTGCAAAAGACAGTGACTGCTTCTAGTGGAAATTCTACTACTGAAAATTCCAGTGAAGTCACAAAAAATGTAAAGACATCATAAATGAAATATTGGTTTGGTGTATTTGCTGTGATGGATAAGATTTGAAATATGACACAGGTCATACCTTATTATCTGAATAAGTTTCATAAAAGTTTCATGATCTTCAGCTATAAAAGATATTTAAAACTGAAACATGTAAAATCATAAAATATATTAGTATACAAATAAGTCATAGGTATATGCTGTACCTAATAAGCTAGGTGGTTTTCAACACACTGACATATTTATATATTACTCCTTAGTCCATTAAGGAGTAACCACAAACTTCAGAAGTTTCACTCTGGTGATTCAATTTTTTTTAAAGAAGCTTGATGATACAGTCACATAACACAAGCCATGTAAGTATTAAAGCAAAAGGATTTTTTTATTTAACAATGGTTAGTAACAATATCTGCCGGTCATTTGAAAAGTAGGCATGCACTAGAGTGACTGAGCAGAAGGTAAACTGCAGGATTCGTGTTTGTAATGGTAATGTAATGGGCAGGGCCCAGTCATACCAGCAATGAAAGGACCGATTTTGATGTGCAAAGTATTCCCAAGGGATCTTTGTTCGGAATTTGATGGAAGAATGGGCTTCCGCAGCTCACAGTTCTGAGTGGATTCTGCTTTCCACTACAATAATAGCAATAATAAGTAAATTATTATTATTATTATTGTTGTTGTTATGCTTACCTGACACCTTCAAACAAAATTGCTTAGAAGGTTAGGATTGTTTTCTAAGGTACTTGCAGTTATTGTATCTATAGATTTATACAGCTGGGAAGTTATTAAACCCGGTCATAATTCAGCAGAAAACAGTATTCATTGCACATCAAAGTAAAGAACTTTACATTCTACTTTTACAGAGTAGAGAATTGGCTCCATGTAAGGAAATAACACAAGGAAGGATGACCCAGCCTTCACATGTAACTTTTTAACTGAATGCCTTGCAGCTTAATGTCTAAGTCCTTTCATTTGTGTATATTGTTTGTTTCCATTACCTGGTCCACCGCCAGTATTTCCCAAAGCCAGATAAAACATTTAATTGTTATTTCCTTGCTTACTGTTCACATGGATACCATTCACCTGACATCGGGCTGTGCTAATATTTTAATAGAAAATGTAATAATTATTCTACGAAGGAAAAGCTAATGGAAAGAGAGAAGTACAGAGAACACACATTTGCTGAGAACAAAGCATTTGCAGCTTAAGAGGTATGAGTAGGAACACTGTTAACACATTTCTACTTTGTACTCTGTTCACTAATCTACATATATTGTTCAACAGCTGCTAAGCTTGGTGGAAGAAATGCCTCCCGATAGCCTCTATAATAAGAAGCGTAAATGAAAACTGCACTGGAACCTGAAGTAGAAATATATAATATAAACTGATGTTAAACAGAGCATAAATTAAATTGAAAAATTATGAGAAAACTTCAAAGCTAAAGAAAAAACAGGCCTGTGACAAATGTCAGTTTTGTAAACATTGATTTGTAATAAGCAATATTTTACAATTATCTTTAAACATTTTTCATCTCAGACAGGTAAAAATGCAAGTGAATGTGTAATATATCAGTGCAAACTGAAGTCTCCAACCTGGTCACACCCAGCTATTAAGCACACCCTACTACTTCTGCCCCACATCCTACCTACAGTTCTACCTTTCTCGAGGAGTTCCTACAAGGGGGTCAACTGCACTTGACAGCAGATGCGAGCCCTCAAGTGGACTCCAAGCCCTAATGGTCAATACACCTTTTATTATTTCAGTTTAATACTTCCAGTTCCTGAATATTATTTTATACAGTCATTAATAGATTTAGTCCTTCTTTTTAATTTTTTTGGTCACTATTTTGTTTTAATTTGACCTGTATCTGTTCATGCTTCTGACGTATAGCAGTACATATAACAACGTATGACAAAATATCGCATGACACATAACAAAAATTTTAGAAATAGACATATATAAATAAAATTATGGTAAGAAATATACATTCAGTTCACTTACAATTCAGGTAAAGTATATCTTATGTTGCTTTTATAATGTCCAGTTTCTGGCACATTTCTTTTCAACAGCAGTCAGTAACAGTCATTCACATTAACCTTCCTTGATAATTCCTCTACATGTCCCAGAAGTTTTCAGTAAAGTAGTCCACGTAAGAGTGTATAAAACATTGTTTTAGACTCGCAAACAAGTTCTGTGATTGTGATAAAAATGTCATTCTAAATATTTTTGTAGTTTGAATCCTCCTCATTGCCATGATATTTACCAATACCTTTATGTCCCCCATGCTTTTTTAATAGAATGTTTATTTTTTTTAAACATTTTCAAATTCACCACCTAGATTAAGTAAGTAATTCCTGGGAATTTATCACAAATATATTTGGCACATTTGACCTTATTTCAAAGCTCTTAGAAATTGTTTCATTAGTCCTTGTTTTACAAGCCAAAAAAAATGTTGATGGCTAGAAAAAAATATTTTTATACCCTTTGGGGAAATGATTTCTATGAGACCATTCTTTCTTCAATCACTGCTGAGATTGGGCTTTACTGTCACAAAGGAAACAAGGAAACTTTGTGCATCCAGATTGTTGACCTAGTAACAGATGAAGTCTTTGTCTCCACATCATTGCCAATTGTGTTTCTATTTATGGAAGTAGTTAAAAGTACTTTGAGGTTTTCATGTTTCTTTTAATCTCATTGAATACGTAAGAGGAATCGAAACATAAGTATTTCCATTATAAAGGAGAACATGTCTAAACTTAGAGACATTTTTGAACAGTCTCTTGTCACTTAGATTGTATGCTTCAGTACATAACTCATATATATTCAGGAATACTGTTGCAGCAAACAAATACATCCTATTGTCAAAAATGTGGAACGAGTTTCTCCTCATGTTTTCCGTATCGGTAACATATAACGTCCTGAGGGAAAGAAGGTTTTTGGTACTACGTCTGGATCCAAGACCTCGAATCAGTGGCAGTCTTATGGGTGCGCCCCTGTCCTGCATATTCTCATCTTGCATACCTTCCTATTGTTTCAAGACCGTGTTCTAGTGTATTTTTTTTTCTTAAAATTCTCTACTCACTGCATCTCCAAAGTATCTTTCCCTGTCTGCTCATCCACAAGTCACCACCTGACCACAGCCCTATGTCTTCATAGACATCTGCACCTAAGTTCACTACAGTATCCTTATGGTTATGATATTAAACGATCAGTAAAATTTTTAATCTGGAGGTGAAACCTAAACAAATATTACTTTCCTTTTTTAAAATTTTATTTATTTATGTTTTCTTACCCAAGGAAGGCTGCAGCTTGAAGAGGAGATGTAGTTACTGTTATTTACTCCCTTGGGGTTGGTGCTGAGTATTAAAATACCAAAGTGAACTGTATGAATCCAGTAACTGGTCATAAATAATCAGAGAAAATACAGATGTACAGTACTCTGAACTTACAGTTATAAACTGTGTTGTGCTGTTTTTATTTATTATTTCTCAGTTACAAACAAAAGTAAGATTTGCAAATTTTGTTTTATTTTTTTTTCCTTGGCAGTCAAAAATATCCCAACCAAAACAGCAGTAAAAATGGGTGGAAAAAAGTAAGACATCAGTACATTTGTTATTTTGCATATTGTTTTATATGATAATGAATTGTTCAAATAGAGTTTAACTGATCATACAGACAATACCCTGAAGGACATAAACATTCAGAATTGCACACTCAATGCTAGGCAGTACACTGGAGAAAATGGACAAGACTACCTTTCCCCATTCGGTACTATCAACATTTGGAAGGCACATCACTTCGTATTGGTGCAGATGTTGGACAAGGTATGCTTTGTGAAGAGTGGAAATAACACTTATTTAACATTTTTGATGCGAAATAGAAGAACTTATGCACTCGTTCGTTTTCTTCAGATTCATATTGACTTCTGAGTGGACACACTGGTGGGACTGCTGCATTGTTGTCTTTTAGGTCCATATGGGGTCACTGCTCCATCTTTCAAGCATTATCTTCACTGACAGAAGCAACGTAGATTTCAGTGTCAAACACAACTTTGTCTCTCTTCTTTCAGATTGAATAGTGCAATTATTGCTGAAAAATAATCCTTCTTTAGGGTCCTTCTTACCAGCAGCCACCCTACTTTTTTTTGCTTTCTTATTCATTCCCCTTGACTTTGACCAGGGTAAAGCAGGTCAGCAAGAGATGACTGATTTATTATTACGTATGTTACAAGTGTCTTATGTTACACGTCCTAGTTGTTCAGTTGATGTACAGTGAATTTCATTGCAGGGGTCAATAAAATCCTTTCATATCTGACAAAAGACAACTATAAAACCAAAACTACAAAACGGCTGATGAATGTGTTACTGGTCCATATGAAGGGATTTTGACCTTTAAGAAAACTGGGAATTTTAAATGTTGGTTACACCAGTTTGTTAACACATTAATAACATACTGAACACTGTTAACAGTAGCCATCTTACCTCTGAAGATAAAATAAGCCACTGCAAATGTTTCCCTAAAGCTGCCACTGTATTCTTGCATGCAAATTCTAATTTGGAGAGATTTGGATTCAGTTAACATCAGAGGAGTTATTTATAAACGTTTACCTTAACACAGAAAATGCACTGATATTGAACACATTAATACACGGAGGCTGTGGTTTTACTAATAATTTGCAGTAACAGTTATGAGGTGTAAAATGTAAATTTGTAGCTGTGTTCTTAAGACGACTTAAGTGCAGTACTGCATCACAACAACTGAATAGCAAGGAAATACACGATTATCATCACTTTAGCTGTTATTCTTTGGTGTGAATTAAATCAGAGTCCCAAATGTGTAACATGTTTAAAAAAAAAAAAAAAACCAAAAAACAGAAACTTTCATTTAACCTTATGCTCATTTTCAGATTAGTTTATGATTAGGCAGCATACAACCCTGTGTAATATTCTCCGTTTATATCACTATTACACAATAGCACTAAAGTTATCAATTCCTCTCGCAATCTCATTTACAAATAAAAAGATTCCAGAAAAATGCAACAGAATAAAGCAACAAAATTCAAAAACAATATATGTTCTAATTCTGTTCACTTTGGTAGCATGAACAATTCCATGCAATCCTTAGTTTGGTACTTTCATGTTTACAAATCAGTTTTATCGAATTCCATCAATGTTGATTAGACAAACGTGAATATGAGAAATATATTACACCCGTAAATAAGGGTACAATCATATTACACAAAAAGAAAAAAGTTAAATAGAAAGCTATGGCAAAAAGTGTGGCTTAAAAGTGTAGCTTTTAAGAGAAACACTTCATTAATACAGAACCAAACACATTGCATTGTATATATAAAACAAGAATCAACACCTTCCTAATGTTTTTACAAATCATGTACCATTTTCTGCTGCTGTAATACAGCTCTTGTTGGTATGTATGTGTATGAGGCTTCTTACTGCAAAAATACAAGTGATTAACTGACCTAGTAACCTAGTAGTGTTACAGTTCCCTGAATGAATAAAATAAGATCAATAAAGTACGGATTGATTACAGACAGACTTTGGCCTATATTATTATTAGATTTGTCATATTAGACTTGTCGCACCCCTTGGCAGAGCTATCTACTGACCTTTTATTCTGGTGCTGTAAATTTTCTCAGGGAAACTATAGGAGTGTCAGCTTTCTGCTCTTGCACTCACATACAGCTAGACATCCAAAAATTACAGAATGAAGCCCAGTGTTACCCTTTTCATGACAGGGTATTTACTTCATATTCAAACGAATTCCCTAAAATAGAGCATTTTATACTCCACCCTCAAACAGATGCGTTTATTGTTTACAGAACCACCTAGAGTGATAAATGCTACTCTAGAGGTCGAAACAGAGTTTGTGTGGATTTGGCCATATTACCTGCAGGAGCAGACAGTTACAAATGAAGTGAGAATGAACAGCATAGCAGTGCAGATGCCCTCAGCCTGCTGGCTGGCACAGGTGTGAGCAGGCTTTTGACAAACCCACACCTACAGCTGTGTGGGTCCTCTGCTGCGTGGCTCGCTTCCAGCAGGAGGAGCTGTCACCAGACTTCTCAGGTATACGCAGGGGTTCCTGTTGAAGGAGGGAGGCCTCCTTCCTGCCCCTTGAGAGGAGGACAAAAGGGTGGGTGGGGCTGGTGGTCTCACAGAGGACATGAGTGGCTGTGTCTCCTGCTCCTGCAGGGTCTGAGTACTTTCGTCGTCCTCACTGGGGAACTGGAACTGGGAACTGTGAGCCAGGCCACTGCTGCCAGCACTGCCAGTTATCTTACTCCCTGTAATTGCCCCAGTCCCTCCTCGGACCGCTATCTCTGGCTTGCTGAGGGCCCCGCCCCGGGGTTTCTGAGGTTCAGCTGGTGCTGGTGGGGATGCCAAGCTCTCCAAGGAGGAAATGCTTTGGTTCCAGGCCTGCTGCAAGTCAATGGGGATGATTTTTGTGGTCTCCATGGAGACACAGACTGGAAGTGTGCCACCTCCCCCCTTCCAAGGTAGGTGTTTCTCAGCACAGGTTGGGGACGGGGGGATGACTGCAGGGCTCTGACACACTTCCAGTGTGGTGGAAACTGGGATGAAGGTAAGAAGACAGCACACAAACTACAAGTCAAACTTCTTCTAGTATCACTGGTTAATCCCTTTTCACACCCATCTGGCACTTCATTATCTGTAATACAGACTACACTGTTCCTGTCAAACAAACGTTCTGCGCCTTCTACAGTTTTGTGTTTTGAGAAAAAATCATTTTGTCTAGAAGATTCTTTGTGGCATGAGATCGAACTCAGTAAATCATGAGTGAGTCGCTTGTTCTTTAGACACTGACAAAATGCATCACCAAATTCAATGTGTGACAGCTGGTCAACTAACCAGCTCAGTCAGAGATACCGATAATGAATGTTCAATGGGAACCCGATTTAAACCCACCAATCAAACATGCACCAGCAGAACAGATGACAGTACACAGAGTATTATACTGACCGAATGCTAAAATGATGTTGATAATGTATGTTTTTTTTTTTTTGTTCATAAGAATGAATGTATCATTTATTTTTGTCTCTTGGCTAATAATAAGTTGAGGGTATAAATATATGCTAGTGTTCTAGTGGAAAACTATACATATATACATTCCTGGAAATCCATCTGCAAATAAATTCTTGCACTGGCCCTTCAAAAAGGACCCAAAACATATACAAGCCCTTTGACATTATTCTAACCTACATGAAGAACATCCTGCTTGGGGAAACACTGGCCACTATTATAAAGTTGCACAATATGCTCTTACTGGTGTTAGAAACATATAGGTATAGAAGAGATTATAAATAGAAAGTGAATAAAGGAAACACTGCAGATCCACCGTGGGCGTAGCTTAAAAAGGGCTTGTAGTAAGTACTTTGGCTGCAATGTAACACGATAGTAAATAAATGAACAAGGAGGCTTTTATAATACTTTGCATGGTAGTATATAGTTACAGTTAAAACTATTTTTTCCACCAGGCACAACAATGATTGAACACTTTACACCTCAGGTATGAACAGTTTTACATTTTTCAGTTTTTCCCTTAAGATTTTGATGTTTCTTTGGCTACAACTAAAATAAATTCAAGTAAAGCATTAAAATCTACGACAATAAGGTTGTGCTTAGATGCAGAAGGATGTGTACTTAACACAGCGTCTGACGTAAACACAAAAGCATAGCACCCATAATACTTGCCCAGCATCCTCAGCTTGTTTGTGAAGCTGTTTGTATTCATATTTGCCTTATTATTATGCTTGTGCTTGGTATCCGTGAATTTTGTGTGTTGTTTGGGATTGTGGAGCTGTAAGTGAGCACTTGGTATTGCACTTTCTGATATTTATACCATGTTATAAATACTCGTGCCAGGGGATCCTAAACACCCAGGCGTGGCCTTGAGGTGTTACAGAGTGACAATCTGTGCACCGCAGTATTCATCAGAGAATCCACACTGCTGCCTCTCACCCCACAGAGCACTCACATTAACATTTACATTTATATATTTTTCTCCAAAGCAAAAAAAAGAAAAAAAAACTCAAAATACAGTCACTTAGTCCAAAATCACTATTTTTGCCTGCGAAAAATGGTAGCTTCACATAGAATAAATGAGGTCACATTCCATTTACAAACTTTTTGAGTAATGAACCAGCTCTTGGTCTCTTTTAGGTTTGTTATCTGGGGACCAGTGAACTGGCAAGTCGCTTGTTAGCGTGTGACTATTCTGCAATGGACTGCTGTCCAGTCCAGGGTGTAGCAGACCTCACACCCCATGGTTCTACAACAGCCTCCAGACCACTGCAACCTTGCATTGGATAACTGGTTACTGATAACAGATGGATGGAGGAATTGATAGATCTACAGAAATGAAGAGATATCAACTCAAAATATGTAATTAATAACAGCTGAGGAAATTAAGTTCATTTAAATGATATGGATGAAATAAATCAATAATTGATGTACAAAAATGAGCACAAAATGTGTACATAGGCATGAAGTATCACTTTCAAAACAAAAAAACAGACCTTCAGCATCCATGACTAGCATTTTGTACATTATTTCAAACTCATTTTACAAGCTCAGAAAAGCTGTAGAAAACGTTAACCAAGAGTTTCTGAATAAAGAAAAACAGTAAAAGTGGTTCACTTTTCCAGTCCACACTATCCAATTTTCATAGTGCCCTTACAGTCACGCTGTATAGGAGGGCTAACTGCTGACAGAAACAGTAACCCAATAGAGTCACTGCTCACTGCTAAATGACTAAGTCCCAAGAGACTTAAAGAAATCAATACTATGCATTGTTGAGATTCCCTTTGTCGGGCAAAAGAATATCAGTCTATGATGTTTAACTCACAACCAGTGAAAACCATACTCCAAGTGTGAATCCGGATTTGAGCTATAGGATTACAGTGGCAAACCCTCTCACCTGAGTCACTCACATCCCAATGGCCATACAGTTTCTCCTTGGACCTACAGCCAGCGAGACACAGCAAAAGTATTCTGGGAAAAAAAAAAAAGGGACATTTTACACTACCTGATTTGGGCCACTCCTTGGGAGACTCCTTAGGAGGTTCCGTCTTGTTTGCCACAAAAGTGATACCCATGTCATCATCCTTCTCTGGCTCATCCTCACTCTTCTCCTCCTCTGATTCCAAGGGGGCCACCACTGGATCTGTTGGTAAATGATTTCTCACTACCGAAACACATTAGACCAATTAACAAATCCTCATTGCGTGTGTGTGTGTATGTGTTTGGTTGTGGGTAGGTGATATAACTATGGATGCAGAAAAAACACATTCCTTTTAAAATTGTAAGATGAATGATTGTTACAAATAAAATGAAAATTGTCTCTACTGTAAGCCAAAACTGAACGCAGTACCTGTGTCCTGCCAGCTGACATTCCTCCTTGGTTTGCCATTGGCGTCCTGCTCTTTTGCATCAGAACCCTTTCGCTACAAGGGAAATTGTGTGTCACTAATACTGTCTGTAACACATCTCATCACAGCACTCATACTATTTAAACTGTAATTCCTTGTAACTTCATGTCCTAGACTCTACTTTTCATATTTTTGTGTGGCGAATTTTTATAGTCAGCAGGCAGCTTTGTGGTTTCAGTTGACACCTTGCAATCTCAGGATCTGGGTCCCCTGGTCTTGCTATTACACCCTTAGACAAGGTACTGTGCGAATAGGTGCAAAAGCTGGGTGCAGTAGGTAAAGCATAATCAAGTAAAACTATTTTTACTAAAAATCCTCAAGTAAACATACACTTGTAACCATTTACTTGAGTAAAAGTTTTTAAAAAGTGCAAAGTCAAAAACTACACAAATATCATGTCATTCTAATTCAAATGAGACTTTTCAAGTTTCTGAACAAATAGTAATGTTAGCAGCTTCGGCATACAGTTTAAACTCATGGAAAAATATAGATATCGTTTGAATAAATTAAGATTATATAAATAAACTTAGAAACTATCAATTAAACTAATCATAAAAATACAAAATAAATAAACAGTATGATAGATATTGTTATTTTTCCCTGATACCTTCATCTGAGGCTATGGAGGACATGCCAAGTCAAGAAATGAAATTGTTCAAACACATTAAAAAACAAAAAGTACACTGGAAAACAGAGAAAAAGGAGTTTGGGAGTACTGCTACTCACTTGATATATTTGGTTTTAAACCCTCATAATTATTGTGGAGTGAACAGAGTTGTTAATGCAGTTGGTGTGCACTGCACAGGTTTCTTTATTTTTATTTAGGGCTGTGATCACTACTGCTAACAGGCTACAGTTCACACGTTCAGCTGACATATAAGAATGACCACTGAAACAACCAGCGAAGATCTCTCAGAGGTGGCCCAAATGCTGACGCTGACCAATGAGGTAAAAGCGAATAAAAGCGTCACTTGTGTTGACAAAAGCACTCGCCAGTTTGCATTGTTTTTTGCACGGCACTATTGGTTCTTGAGTGAAAAAGCAACCAGAAAAACAATACAAATGAGTAGTGTTCAAAGGAATGTGCTAATCTGAAAATAAAGTTTTAATTATTATTTTATGTAACAAAATCCCGATTCACAAATATACCTTTTTTTACATGCAATTGAAGAGAGAGAGTTAAATTTCATAAAAATGCGTCTATTTATCCATGGATTTTAAAAGAAAGTTTTAATAACAATTAGAATAATATAATAATAATTATGGACATCAAATGACAAAAGCAGGGTTGAGAAGGTCAACAGGAGAGTTTTACCTTTTTCTGGCTGCGCTCCTTTTTGTGCCGAGTCTTGCCCTTGTACCGCGTTGACTTGAAAGATTCGAGACGACTGCGCATGTTCCTCTGAAACACCTCCCGATCTTGGCGCTCCTTGTCTCCCATGGTCATGAAGTGGCGGCTGTAGTGGGCTTGATACTGCAGGTTGGAGAGGATCATTTAACAGCTTTACGTCACGAAACTATTAACTAATAACACTGTTAGGAACTGTGGTCACAACGTTTTGAAATTACCACAGTATTTAATAACATGTAAAGGCTTTTTGAAGGACACAAACCTACAAAGCAAAAAAGACTGAGGAAATATTAGGAGATGAGGCCAGATATAGTAAGTGGCTGAAGGACCTGTTGAGATCTGAAAATAAAATTTCTTTACAAAAAGTTTGGCAGGAGTTTCCGTTAAGTTTCAGCGTAGTATAATGGGAAGGACCAGATGGCCATATGAACTACATCAAATTTTATCAAAACAGTTCTTTAAATTGAAAGTGACTTCAAAATCATATTTTGTAACATTTATATTCTTTATTATATATTATATATTTATATTCCTTGTAATATTTATATTCGTTTTAGGTACAGGCAGTGAGGTCTTGTGGGAAGATCAGCCACCCATTTCGCACTGTGATTCTACAGTTACCCTTCGTCGAGGCTTGTACAGGTTCCCTGTGAGCAGGTGGTGTGTCTCTGTCTCCTCCTCCAGTTTCCCGCCTGAGACTGTATCAATCACCTGTAGGTCCAGGCACACGCCGCTACCATTCTCTCTCCTGTCAGATCCATGGGACAGATACACATAACTCATTGTTCCATTTGTCCTGTGACACTGCTGCTCACGGGTATTGACCAACATATTGACCAAGAATCCATTAACCACATGCATACACAGAGACACTTACAGATAGTTGGTAACATTGGTGATGTCTGAGAAGGATGTCCTGCTGGCCATGGAAGGCAGAGAGAGCCTTGCAGAGGTCAGCACATTGCCACCCTTTGGGAAACAAACCTTCACATCAGTATCTGGTCAGTCAAATAATACCCTATTTGCATTTTCAATCACTATTTCCAGGATACTCATAGTGAGCTACAGGTATTAGAGTAATGCATTTTTGGGCAGCTTGGCATTGAGAATCATAAGTAAGGATGTTGCAAAGATGCTAGTCTTGGGACCTATTGGCACCTGGATTTTGTACCACCTTTTAATGAAGCTTTATTGGACAAAATTATTGTATTTAATTGAGAAGTGTGGTCAACCTAACTCATGATCTTATACAGTGACAGAAATTAGTGCTCAAACATTTTACTCAGTCAGTCATTCATGCAGTGAATCATTATTATGTTGATGAAAACAAACCATTCACTATAATTAACTTACAGGTCATACAGCTTTATACCTTTTTTCAGGATAACAAATCATCATGTAAGCATAATAAATGTAGGAGGCTGATGGTAAATAAAAGAAGAACATACTGGAGTGCAAATTCAAGTTTTATTTAATGAAACAACTCATTTGTTTAATTTATAAACAAATATAGATGTTCACTTAACTTAAGTTTTGATTAGATAATTCCTTGTGCTGACTATGTTATTTAGAAAAATCAAGTCATTTCAGTGCAGTATGTAAAACACCTCTCTAAAGAAGCAGAAGATTTTCATAGAAGGTAAATATAGGTGCCAATCATTTTCTGCGACTGACAGGGGGCTCAGTTCCAGAAATTTATGCTGAACTTCTTTACAGTACTGAGACAGATCCAAGCCTAACAATGGTTTAAAGCACAAACTCCTTATGTCCAAATCCTGTACTGATTCAGTCCACTTGCTGTCTATAAGGGAAATCCTCCTACCCTGAGCCCAAAGGTTTGCTATTTTGGGCACTGACTCAGCACTGTGTTCCACCGTTCAGCAAATGTTGGCTTTGACCACACTGCGTTTTCAGAATATCTAAAATACTATGACTGAGAGTAAAGAAAATTATAAAGCAAGACTATCCAAATCCAGCTAAACAAAAGAATGAAAGCATAAAAATAGAATTTAAACCACAGCTTGTGGATGCCAAGATTTACCTTTGTTTTTCAAATCTTCCTCAGCTGTTTTTGCTTTCACAAATCATTACTAAAATTTATAAAGGACATTTTATAGGAAAGACCACCTAGAAAAATTAATCTTTTTTTGTATTCTGCATTTTTTGTACACGCTCATTTTTGCTATGCGTTTTAACCACACTATTCGGCTATAAGGCAATGGAAGAATAGGGGAAAACAAGTACACAGCTCAAGCTTTTGAGAATGCAATTTGGAAATAACCTATTTGCATTTCAAAAAACTTTTTCCATTTTTTTTTACTGATGAGTATAAAGATGTTTTCTAGTATGCAAGTGGAGCCTCTAAGGATCTAGTGCTAGAACAGAATTTGGGTGTTAAAGTGCTTTGAAGGAAAAAAAGAAGTGTCACACACTACATTTTTTCATTCCACATTGCATATTATTTCACTATGTTTGTGTTTTATTTTTTATTTGAATTAAAGTACATTGTTGGTAGGGTTAATTTTTTTTTCCATTTAATTTTGGTTGTGGTAATTTGTTTAGTTTGTTGGTCAGTATTTAATATGTCTTGCTCCAACCATATTGTTCTATTGAAACTTATTTTTATAATGCAAATTGGCATATTTGCACATTTTATAAGAACACAACTGTTACTTTGTAGTAGAAGTGAATATATTCATGTTTTTTCTCCTAGTCTGTAAATAGAAAGAAATGTGTCATTTTCCATCTTGCCACCAATGGAATGGGTGGTTGACGGAAAGTATTTTTTGGAAAGCGATTTATTGCTGCTAATATTAGCTGTTAGACTCCACCTGGGAAGTCATACAGCAGGAAACCCAAGTTTCCAGGAAATGAGAATTTTTCAAGGATTCAGAATAATCAGAAAATGCAGTCAACTGAGAAACACACTTGTGAAAGATGAACAATAAACATTTCCTCTTTTATGTTTATATTTAGCATTTGCTTTATGCATTTCCTCATAATATCAGCTACACTGAGACTCAGGTGAGGTTTTTTAGGACTATGTACCTCATATTTAAAATTCCTATTTTAGCATGTTTTAAAAAGCAATCATTCTGCACTAATATCTCCTCTTTCACTAAGGCAATGTCCTCCTTTAGTCTGCTATGTGAGAAGTAGTTGGAGTGGTCAAAGAAAGGTTACAAGATATACAGAATTTTTCTCTTCATCTTGAAATGTCAGTTATACTCTGTGGCCTCTAATGACCTTAGGTGCCATCTGTTTATTGGCATCTCGCTCAGATGCAAATGACACACAACTGGAATTGCCAACCATCACCACACACAGCTGAGGGATAAACTGGCAGACAGTGAAACTAGTTGTCAAACAGGATGCTAGTGGGTATTTGAATGAGGAGGAAGTGTTGAATTGCACTGGATCTATTATCTACCAAAACCACATTTTACCCTGGGTTGTACACAGTTATGGTAATGGGAAAGTGAAGCCTGTTAACAGCATATTCAAATACCTAGTGAACAATTTTCTATCCAAGGCCTCCTGTGTTTTCCATGAAGAAAATATTTAAATGCTAATATGTTAATATTCATAGTCTAAAGGTAATTCATTAACTAATTTCCTGTACAAAGACAGAGATCTATCTATAGAAGCTTAGTTGAGTACTTTGTACCATAAACCGGTACAATGGGGGGGGGGGGGGTGCCTATTTAAGTCACTAANGTACTTTGTACCATAAACCGGTAAAAGGGGGGGGGGGGGGTGCCTATTTCAGTCACTTAACGCAGAAAGGCCGATGCTATCACTCTTGACAACATACTTACAAGAACATAAATTTCAATTGAAAATATGAACATGATGCTGCACATCACAGTAGTCAGTCAAACAGCCCTGCCACGCAGGGAGTTAATTCCACTGTCTAATGTGTGACATAGGTGTGTACCTCCATCTAAGCAACTCAAAATTCATATAATAATAAATATAAATCATAAAACAACAAGTAGCTATAGGACAAAAAGTGGTGTGGCAGTTAGTGTTAGAGTCTTGCACTGGAAGCCCCACGTTCAAATCCCACCTCCGACTATAGTACTTTTGAACAAGTTACTTACCCTCAATTGCTACAATAAAAATGATCCATCTGTATAAATGGGTAAAACACTAAGTAAAACACAGCTAAACAATATAAGCAGTTTTGGAGAAAGGTGCAAAACAAATGCTGGTAATAAATGTAAATTGCTTTAAAGTTGTAACCAATATATTTCCTATATTTCAAAAGTCTTTGTAAAACTGATCAAGTCAGGATTGTGGTGTTCCTGGAAAAACAGTGTTCAAGAAGAGTACACCCCTAACAGGATGCAAGTCTCTTACAGTGAAGTCACACTCAAACATTCACATACTGTGAGCAATTTAGATCCACAAATTCACCAGAAATACAGGTCAGTGGACTGTGAGAGGGAACTCAAGCAATGACAGGAAGGTCACATAAAAATGGGGAGAATGTGCAAATTATACAGGCAGTCCTCAACTTACTACTTACTGGCCATACTTGTACTTAGGAATGTCAATCATATATAGATAAATACTCCTTTTTTTGGGGGTCCTACTCTTTTGCTCCTTTGGACAAAAATATATACAGTACTACCACACATTTGAGTGCTATAGCTTATTCTGTAGATGAAAAACGTTAGGAAAATGTTAGGAAAATGCATCAAAACTTTGCACGTGTTCAGTACCTGCACTATACGCATGTGTGATATTGTACGTTTGAGTGAACGCCATACAAGACTTTGTGCTAAAAACCTGCCTCACCCACCACACCCAACTCTCCTTCCTTTCTCCCTGAGTAAAAGCTCATGCAACACACAGTGTTAGTTCTTCTCATGAGTGATATATCAAAAAGACATTGACATGATGGGTAATTTGGCACAAGTCTTCTCTTCTCTTTTCTTTATTACGCATCTCACAGAATTAAACTCACACTGAGAACTTCCCGTGACTGATGCCGCATCTCCCATAGCACCACATTCGCCTGCAGCACCAGTAACTGAGGACCAACAGACTTACCAACAGAACAGCGACAAATGATCACCTCACTTTTGCTTACTACGTTTCTCTGACTTATGGTGCAGAATGCTTAAGTATTTGAAAATGTTATGAATACTGTACTTTTTAAAAAGCAACTCTGATAAAGAATGCGCTACGCATTATTTAAAAATGGTATAGATGATGGCACGGATAATATACTACACTGTGGCCAAAAATAAAACAAAATAAGTTAAAAACATCAACACATGTTTGAAAAGAAGTTACTGTATGGTGGACTACACACTTAGAAACAATCCCAAGTATGATCCTACTTTGATTCTCAGCCTGGCTGTTGGTCCCTAACCGGGTCATAAGTTGAAAACAAACTGAACAGAGTTTGTTCTATGAGGCACCAGCACTGCATTTTGCACCACTGTGCGACCTTCAGATTGAAACCACACTCCAAGAACTGTGAGGCAGGAGCTGTGGCACAATGTTATCCAAGAGCAGGGGGGGGGGGGGGGGGGGAAAAAAAAAAAAAAAAAAAAAAAATTTGAAAAAANNNNTTTTTTTTTGGTGGGGGGGGGGGGGGGGGGGGGGGCGGGAAATCAAAATAAAGAGAAAAAAATTTGATAAATCAGAATAAAGAAATAAAAAAGCACTTAAATGGGTCGATATAAGTAATTTTGAATATGGTTCTTAAGCGTGAAACAGGTTTTAAACAGGACTGTCTTCATATTAAAATAAAGCTGAAATTGTGCATGTTTGTAGAAAAAAATATGAACCCTATGTAGTTCAGAAACACATAATATATTTACCATATTTATATCTGCCATTTAAATCTATGTAATTAGGAGATTGTTTTATGAAAGATCACTAAAAAGCAGATATTCAGGAGGAAATTATGCCCGGCAGGCTTGGATCATATGGCATGGGACACTGATTTCTTTTACTCAGCAGTTGTAGTTGAGCAGTCATATGTTGACAAAAATCTCCCCCTAGTGGTCACACCTATAGAGCAAAGTTCTACTGTGTGTTTATTTCACGAGTTGAGATGTTTCTACTCCCAAACTATACTGGACCAGATGGTGGTAGATCATGGCATCTCAGGAGCAGAGTGAGCAGCTTACTTGATCGATGACGCTGATAGCATCTCTTATGTTGATCTTCTGATAGACCTCCCAGAGCTCGCCTTTGTGGTACACAGATTTCCTCATCAGCAGCTTACTTAGATAGTTCTTGTCAAACTGCTCCCACCTGTAGCCCGTAGACAAAGGAGAGGGGGGTGTTGCTGCATGACTTACATACAGTCACTTTCCCTTCAAAATCTTAATGATCAGTCTCATGTCAGTGCAGTTTGAAGACACAATAATTCAGCTTTGGCAGGAACAACACTGAACTACAGCTTTAGAGCAAACAGGGAGGAAAAATAGAGTAATGGCTAGGCAGACAAACTTGTCTCTCCAGTGGTGGTAGCCATTCAGGCCAGCAATGTCCTCCACAGCAGCCAAGATGTGGTCAAAGGCCTGAGGGGAAAGAGTACTGAGGGTGAAACAGAAGGTCAGCTAAGGAAGAAAGTTTTTTGACCATATTCACTATTCAACAGTGCCCAAAATTTATGATTGGCCATATAATTTTAGGGACCAACAAAGAGTGTAGTGGTTATAGCCAATGACTTTCAATTGCAAGAACCAGCTCCATATCCCATCTCCTGCTCCACTGCCATTTATCAAGGTTCACCAGCACCTCAGCTAATAGACATCAAGGTAAAAAAAAATTAAAGATATAGATATTTCAGAGTTTATTAATTCTTTCAAAATTCATTTTATCTTGTTCCGTTTTATGAAATTTCTCTGTTGCAAAGTTAAAATGCCCTGCATTTCCATTTCCTGCCCCTAGATGAGAAGGCAATAGAGTAACTAAAGGCAGACATGAAATTCCCGTAGATTTTCGAAGTGAGTTTTAATCAGCATATTTTCATTATATTAGTTACATCCAAACTTTTACACAATCAGCAGTACATGTCATTTATTACCAAAACTCAAAGTGGCCAAACAAAGACAAATATATATCGTTTCAGGAACCCATGAGGACTGAAGATCCATGAGGCCCAGATGAAATACTTGCAGGTAGCACATGTGTCACAGTGCACAGGTAACGCACCTGGTGAGACACAGGAGGCTAGGCCAGGAGGCAACCCACAGCACCCAGAAACTCCACGTGACACAGACCAAACCCCAAGCGGAGTAGTAGAAAGGCGTCAGGTCAAGTGGCCTCAAGGTAAGAAGAAGAAAGAGCAGTGTCAATTTGACGAGGATGTGGAGAAGGTGCTGGAGGCAACTTCAAAAAATTATGCTGATAAGAGGTGATTGATGAAAACCATTGGCGTTAGGCAACTGCAGAGAGGTTCGGCACAGAAGAGGTGGTAGTGAAATCGAGGTACAATAAAAACATTGGATTACGGAGGATCCAGGGCATAAGGCAGAAACTGAAACTCTTACATTACAATACATTCTTCAACCAACTCCTTTCTGTACTATATCATTTCCTTCCCCTGTGCTGCCTGAACGACAGAAGTAACACAGGAACAAGGCACAGTCCTGCATGTAAAGCTAAACACAATAAATAGCGAGCTGCGGAGATGTGCTTTTATTTTCATTAATTTTAAAGTAAAAAAAATGATTTCCCCTCCATGGTGAGCCATGTGTGACACCTAATGTTTGCACCAATGTCACATCAAGTGACACTGAGACCCTGTATTGCATCGTTGCAATCACTGAATCGTTGATAAAAATAGAATAAATGTTACTGAGATTTTTAATTAATAGTAACTTTACCTCATATTTTTAAAGATGACTAAATCTAGGTAGTATAAGCTGTATTAATTGTGATCATTTTGCATGTGAAGTTAAAAACAGTAAATAGGAGGCTTTCGAGATGCGTTTTTTTTTTTTTATTTGATTCATACAAATAGACATATAGTGCAAACTATATTAAGAGGAGATTCGATTGTATTTATCATGAACTAATACAATAAAAGTGACCCAACTGTGTAAGTGGGTAAATCATTCTGAGTAGCCTAGTATAAAAGCCTGGTGTTATAAGTCATCTTAGGCAAAAATGAATAAATGAATGAATAATAATTGTAATAGTAAAAGATGTAATATACACAAGATTGCATTAAAACTGGAATGCACTCTTGAATGACTCGGTGCATATTCAAATGATTTAAGATGATCCTGCTTGAGGAAATCAATTCCAGACAGTTTCTTTGCCTGGAACAGACGGGGACGAGCAGACAGCAGTTGATATCAGACCAATACATAAATGTAAAGGTAATTTCAGAAACCTGGCAAAATACCAGTAGCGAACAAGGACAGGGGTGTGGAGATGTCTGAAGTGAGGTGGCGGGGTGAGAGCATCCCCTCTTTTTCCACTCGCCTTTGTCACAGGAGATGGGGCTGAGCAGAGAAGGCCTTGATGATTTATTTATTTGACTCAATACGAGCGTCACAGTCATCTTTGCACAGTCGGCTGCCTGTGTCTAAAAATACACCGCACCGCGTACAGGATTGGAGTCAGCAAAGCAGTGACTTCAAACCTGCTTTCCAGTAACATCTGAGCAGCTGTACTCATTTAATCTGTAAAAACTGCATATGTACAAATTAGACACACTAATAAATAGAGACTAAGAAACTATTGGTATTATTACATGTTCATTTATACTGATGCCTCCAGTGAACTAGTTATTGTACAGTGAGGTCATATTCAGAAATGTATCCATATTTCTGTGGTTTTACAATGAAATTAGCATAGGGTTTTAATTTTAGTTATATGTGTAATACTACATTTTACAAGACCTCCTTTAGCATTTCAGAAATGTGATGTAGCAGATATAAAGTGTCCAACCATCACACATATTACAGTTTCAAAATAGCCTTAAAAGGAGACTGTTATATTACACAATGTCAAATACAACATTTAACCAAATACCTTCAATTATTTACCCATTCATATAGCAGCATAATTTTGACCTTTGTCTCTTTAGGGCAGTTACCTTGATTAACAGTAACAGCAGGAGGTGGGATTAAAACCTGGGTCCTTTGTCAAACATGGCAGCTGTAACCACTACACTACTTTCAGCTGGACAGAAGGTACTCACTCTTTCATGGATCTCCTCGTTGAGGGTGAGCTTCCGGTTCATCTTGCGTGGGACCTTTAGCCACTTCACAAGTGGCTTGATTGTTAGACCCTGGGTGCAAATAAATGGGAACCATTCAATACCTTGAATCTGTAACCCTGAAGGAGACACACCAGACAGACCAGGACACTTTCTCCTGTCATTTGATAATCTCTTAAAAACCTTTGCAGGCAGAGAAATGTGTACTGTAAATATTGCGTTCATATAAAAACAAAGAAATGTGTAAAACACAGACGGTAAGGTTCTTATCTTGACTGTAGTATGCACGGTGTATTCAGCAAAAGAAAACCTGACACTCAGCCCCAACAAATAAATTTACTGAACAAAAGTAACAGAGTTGCATAATTATGCAAATATGTGAATCCCACTTTTGAACATGAAAAAATTTAAACAAAATAACTAGTATGTCTAAAAAAGTCCATCAGAAGTCAGCAATATACTATGTAATTGAGAAACTCTACAGTGAAATTGAAGGAAACTGGATTTTATTTATTTAAATATATTGAAAAAATATGTTTTATGCTGCTTTTCCGTATTCAATGAGATTTGTTACACAGTAGGAAATAAGATGATAATGAGTCACCCTTTCCTCCTTTCTATATCACTTTTATAGGTGTGCAGCTTGCTATACAGCGCTATCCCAAGTCTCAACAACTTTGCTCATTTGTCATAATTACAACATGTCTGGATAAGCAGTTAGAAATCACTGCAGTTTAGTGCCACCAGCCTGGAAACATCAACCCCTCAATCAGAGCATCATGGGATGGGAGACGATGGATAGTGTAGACTGTACGACCAAAGATTGGACTAAATGTTGAGCTGCTTAGATCTAGCAAAATTATACAACAGTATACCTTCCATTTCCCAATAGCTGTACCTGCCCAAAATGATAAATATAATGATAGGTAAACAGGAACTCAATGTTCACAACATTATATGGCTCTGAAGCAGGCACTGGATTATCAGGCCCTGGATCGCTGTCTGTATTACTGAATTTTGGTTATTTTGGTTAAGCTGTAATGGTGCCCACCTGGAACATGACTGTGAAGAAAACCACAACAATTGTTGTTGCCACAAAGTAGTCCTTAGCCTTCACTTGCTTCCCATCCAACAGAACCACCAGCGCAAAAGCAACTGCTCCTCGCAGGCCACCATATGACATCACTACCTGATCAAGCTTGTCTAGCGGGACCAGTCGAAACCAGTTCAGTACCCAGGTCTGCCCTACAACACCTGCAAAAGAATCATAATGTTTTTTCAAAACTTAATGTGATTTTTTACAATTACTAAACTGTAGAAGTAAAAAAAAAAAAAAAAAACACTGATAAAGTCAGGTATGTGTACTATATTCCTTACATTGTAACATCTATATATGTTTTGAGTATCTTGGAAAACCAACCAGAGACAGTCATGCTGTAGGAGACCAAAGGAGACCAAATTTCTTGGCCAACAGATCAGTATAGATGGCAAGGAGACTGAAGAACAGCAGGAGATGACTTTGGAACCCACCCAAGGCTCTGAAGATGAAGATGAAGATTAGAGTGCAGGAGATCAGGCCTGTGTCCCAGGCCCATTTGGACTTGTCCACAGCGGAGATGCCCAGAAAGATGAAAATGATGGTCTCGGCAATGCTAGCCAGCGTCTTCATCGTGTATTTGACAGTGGTACGAGACTTCTGTGAAATATTGGCCTCCACATACTTCTTGCAGCCGATGCCACAGAAGGTCATTCTGCCAAGTGTTAAGAGGTGACAGATAGGGCAATTCAACATGAAAGTCCTGACAGGGCAAAAAATTAATTGATAGTGAGATCAAATGAAAAGTATTAGCCAATATCAGTTGTCCTTGTTTATAAGCATAATGTGTTTCTGAGAACTGGTTGTAAATCAAATTCTTGTAAATCAAGACATAAATTACCACTAATTTAAATTGGAAAAAATACGACAAAGTCTTTAACCAAAAAAATTCACCAGCTTTCAATACAAATATGCTAAATTGTCACAATATAATAACACAATCTAGCAATTCCTTTTAGTTTTTATTGTAAAATTTGTAAGCTGTAGTTTTTGAGCTACATAATCGAGTATGATTAATAATTGCACAACATTCACACAAACCATACATATAAAGTACAATATCTAATTGAATGCTTTATTAAAATGACATAAAACAATAAAGGCAAAGGACTCTCTTAAGAGAGCTTCATGCAAACTTACGAGTACTGGGGAACTGAAACACGCTTGGTGTATTTCTTAACATCACGTATCAGAGAACTACATGGGCTCTAATATCACAACCACCCTGTATACTCCATTTCATCATGAAGGAGCACAGTGTGGCAGCGTGGAAAATACTCACATAAAGGACACAGTTGTTGAGTTATACTGTAACTGGGCGACAAGTAACTCAAACTGAATTTAAGGCACAAATTTCAGTGGCTCTTAAAAGAATCGATTCTGTTGATTGTTCACCTTCTTCATAAATTCACAGTCAACACTAAGTCCCAATCAATAAAGGCTAGGTAATACAAAAATTCTGGAATCTATTCACAGACTAGACTCTATAAAAATGTCAGATAAAGCTGGGAAAAAAACCACTAAAGACATTTTACAATGAAAAATGAGATTTGATTTTAACCTAAGGTTAATCAAAAGACATGTTGTCTCTGTAATGTCCTATTAAATCCCACTTGTAGACTTTAAGCAAGTGCAACATTTATCAGCATCTGGCCACTTTCAACTTCCTTTATTATTTACACAACAATTAAAAGGTAAAGGTAAAAATTATCCTGCTATATAGATGGGTAAGTCGTTTTCAGTAGGTTAGTACAAGCTATATTAAAATTAGGAACCTGAAGGCACAGCAGGTAAAGTGTGGGTGCCTCGCAGGTCCTGGGCTGTGAGTTTGGGTTTGGATTTAGGTGCAAATTGGTCTCTGGGGAGTTCACATGTTCTCTTCAAGTTCATTTCCCTCCCATGTGTTTTAGGTAAACTGTTAACTTTAAAATGTGTATGAAAAAAATGAATAAGTGTATATGTGTACCCTATAATGTACTGGCATCCTGTACCTGCTAATCTCTGCCCGATACTGTGCTTTTGGGAGAATTCCTGGACTGCTGCAGTCTGACAGATCTCTTCTGAACATTCTGCTGTCTTGGACTCCGAAAGCCAGTTTTAAGTGTGAAAGCCAAATAAGATTGTATTTCACCAGATGGCCTTGTACAAATATTCCAGTCCAACACCCTTCACTGCACGCCCACAGAAGAAAATCAGAACAAAAAGGCTTCTGGTTTTTGGCAAACATTACAGGTACTATAAATCATGATTTACACAAAACGTATTTGCCCATTTTCATCAGAATCCCAAAAAAAATTAATAAAAATAAAAAAAAAATGTAATATCTATCAGATCCACAGTGAGGTGTACTGTAACTCATTTCTATTTAACATTTCCTTGTCAGTGTATATGCACAGATACAGCCAGAAGGCCTGCAGAACCGAAAACTTCTGCATCGGTGCAACTTTCACACTGCAGTGTGTGGGTGGTTATAACAATAGTTCCTTTTCTTATACAGCACAGCCATAGATGTCTGTAAAAACATTTTCTCAAGCAAGCCACAAAACACAAGATTATTATTTTTTTAAATGTGCATTTAAAAAAAAAAATCAAGGTTTGTGTTTAAACAATTATAGTTGTTTTATTACTTCATATTATATATTAAGACAGCAGAACTTTACCCTCGCTGTTCACCTGATCATGGCCATTTTATGGACCTCAAAAGGGAGGATTTAATTAAAGCGCCGTGCTGGGGTTCACGGATCACGACACACTCCCATACCATCTAAGTGAATGAATATTCTTCAAGCCAATCACAAAACCTGTTGTTATTGTGATATGATGTCCAACTTGTGCACACAGTTTCACCTTCTCTTGCTTTTGAGGAGACAGGAGCTGTTCTCACATTCCACCATTCGCTTAGTACACATTTGTTAAAAAAGCACCTTATAGTTCAGCACTATATTTGAACAGCTGGATATTTTCACTGCAGAAATATAGAATAAGTAACCGTCTCACAGCAAAAAGCAACGGGCCAATCTGCAATTGAAATGTAGACAACTCTGATTCTACTTTTTGTTCCTCTCAAACCCTTGATCATTATTTTGGATTAATTATCGCTCTCATTTAAGGAATATGACTGATCTGGCTAGTCAGAGACCAACAACATGTGCAACCTTGAGAAGTAGGACTATGGCTACTCACGACAAAATGGCAGAGAGGGAGAAGAGCTCAGCCGTCAGGTAGGCGAGGTACACCAACAGGAAGACAAAGAGCGGCTCGATGATGCGCACCCGCTTGGTAAAGCGTGTGATGAAGGCCAGGATGACAGCAAAGATGAGGCCAACACAGGTTCCCCCAATGCTGACAACAAGGAAGGAGGCTGAGGAACAAATCCACAAGGAAAAGAGTGTGAGAGCCCTCAAGGAGACAAGCATTCAGCACAGTCTCTAACTGGATATTGCTTCCCTGATGCAGTGAGCTCAGTTTATTGTCCTTTGAGAGTCCTGTTTATTTCATACAGACTTGAACTGCCATCAGATTAACACTTATCAAAATCGGGCAATCCATGCATCTATTTAAGTGTTATAATCCAGTGGTTCTTTTGAAAATTTCTTTAAGAGACCCTTAAAGGAAAGCAAATGGAATACTGTTGGAATACACAAACTAGACACAAGACAGACATTTTCAGTCACTATTTCATTACTTACCGACTCCTTTGAAGTAATCTGCTGTCTGTACATTGCCTGGTCCCACCTCCACAAAAGAAATATAAACCTTGTATAGCACCTGAGAAACACAAAGTAATGGTGTTTCATGTTACATCTTCTTTTTTTATTTCACAGGCACTTTTCTGCAACATGAGTTAAAACTCAGAAAAAAAACATGAAAAAAAACAAACTGCACAACACACAATGTTTTTTTTTTTTTTTTTTTTTTTTTTAAAGTCCAATACCACTGTTTTTGCCAGCATACAATATACCGGGACCCACAGATAAAACTGGTAAGAAGTACTTTTTTATTAATTAGACAGAACATGTAGGGAAAATTTATTCAGCAGACAGGACACTAGAAGAGAAGTGAGACCGGAAGAGATGTGCTTTGAGACCCTTGTTGAATGATGAGACGAATTCAGCAGTTCTGATTGAGAGAAGGAGTTAATAACAACATTATAGCCAAAACAGAATTGTCGGGTGATGATTTTGGACACCTTGTGCACTGCACTACCAAGTGGCCAGAGGTGGAAGAGTGTAGCACTTTGGCTAGGGCATAGCGATTGATCAGGTCCTGCAGGTATTAGGGTGCAGTTGCAGTGATTTTAAACCTGTAACCAGTGTCTAGAACTTGATACCAGCAGCTAAAGGGAGCCAGTGGAAACACATGAGAATGCTTTGACACATCAAACAATTCGAACAGAACATTCTGGATCAGCAGGAGAGACATGAGAGCAGAACATAGAAGGCCAGACAAAAGGTAGTTGAAGGAGTTTGGGCAGGACATTAACGTGACCTGAACCAGAACCTATATAGCACATACTGGGAGATAATAGTGACTGTGGCAGACGTTATGCAGGGCGTATCTGAGGGTTATGGCTTCGATGTGCTGAGAGTAGCAGAGAACTGAATCGATGTTTATTACTAAGGTTTTTAACTAATGAAGTGGGTGAAATGAGTGAACTGTCCAATTTGATTGGGGGTTGACAGAGTTCCTGATATGTGGATCTGCTAGGAGGTGGAGAATCTCAGTCTTACAGAAATTGAGCAGTCATCCAATCTGAAATATCTGAAAGGGAAGCTGCGATATGAGAGGAAATATCCAGCAACATATGATATGAGAAAACTGTGCTAATGCTGATATGAGAATTTCTATGTAACTAAGGGTCAATGCTGATCCCAAAACCGATACACATATTTACATAACACAGAGGAAAATGGGACTAGATTTGCCTGGTGAAAATTAAAGACAAATTTAGTATTTGTGCAAGATTTAATTTTTTCAGACCACATACAACCATTAAAACAAATGGCATCTGTGCAAGCACATTTGGCAGGCCACCCGAGCTTTAATTTGATAGAAAGACTTCAACAATAATTTAAATGACGAAAAATGAAAAAGCATGAAAATGATAAAGTGATAAATAACATCACTTTACAATAACAGTAACATTTTTCTAGAAGTACTTCATTCTGTGTTTTAGCAGAAGGGGAACATTTTTCATAAAGAGCAAGCACATCTCTGCCTTGTTTCTTTTTTCCTAAATTTTGCCTAAAATGATAATTCAACCAGATATTCGATGACACTATCAGTCAAATCTAAGCATTGGCCCAATGCCAATGGATCTAGTATAATTCTGATATCATTGTGTCTCCCTTGAAACATCTGTAAGAGAAGAAGAGCTGGGTATCATCAGCATAGCAATGGCAGGAAAACCTGTAACAACAGTAAATGACAGAGCCAGGGGAAGAGGTAGATTTTCATCAACATCTCAAACAGCGCAGGGTTTCGGTGTTCCTCTATTCGGAAAAAATTGGGTATGAGACAGGGGAGGGCATCTATTTATTACCTTGAAGCCAACTTAAATATACTTTTAAAATGACTCAAAATAAAAATTATCCCTTTTTCTGCCTTATACACAGAAGACTTTGCTGTGTTCAATGTGTGACTATTAAACTGCGGAAACATATTCAGAGAATACCAATAACAGCTCATTTGCAACCGAGTACACAGCAAAACTGGCCACAAGGATAAAACTGATTCATTACATATGCATGTTCAGTATTCACCAGCATCAGTTCACTTTTTGTAGTCTTAGACACACCTTTCATAGGTTAAAAAAAAAAAAAATCCTGATCAAAATGAGGTCCGAACCAGCTCCAGGAAATCCCCCCCCCCCCCACGTCACAGCACTCTTTTAGCTTCTGTTCTATGAGTGTATATTGTTGCCAGTTGATGGCGGAAAGCAGATGTGCAGGCCATTTTCACTTTGCAATAAATAAACAAACACCTAATTAAATCCACAACAGAAAAAAAGTTTTATGTATTAAGAAGGGTGCTACAAAAGTTTACTGAAAGTTTCAACCATAAATTCTAACAATTTAGCATGACTATAGTGTTGTGTCTACAGGAAAGTTTTGTACAGAAGATATTCGTTCAGGATGTAAATTCAGTCTTTTTATCCCTAAGTTAAAATCTAACTTAGTCTGTATTAATAAAAACTTAACAAACCTTAATAGTTTAATTTAACGCCATTTGGTTTTTAATGGATTAAGTTCTTTAAAAATCTTTGATATAGCTATATAATTAACAAAAATACTGTGTAAGCCCTTTTAATATTAAAATAACAAGTTAAACCGATATTAAAATTGAAATTAGCTGGCTGGAATTAAAAATGTGTTCTGTCCACAAACTCCTATTGAATACTGCAGTAGCCCAATTTATCACAGAAATGTGTGCAACAGTCATCATCTTCTTATTGGTCAACAAAGACCACAACAAGCAGACACAAGCTGTAAACATTATAGAAGTGAGTTGAATTATGGTGCATTTTACTGACACCCATAAGCAGAGTGTGTAAATAAAGGTCACCTTTGGTCTACTGCAAGCTGAAATTTTACAATACATCATTGAAGAAAACACAATTAAAATTAATAAATAAACTAAAAATAACTATCAAAAATCGATTGATTGTGCAACAAGGAGCCGCTATGAATTGTACAACAAAGCTGTTAGAGAAATTTGATTTGCTTACTGTGAACATATGAAATTCGTTTCTTTGTCTGCTTTGTGAATCCTGATTTCTTTGCCCCAACTTTCTCTTTCATTTACTTCCATCATTCTGAGAATTAATACTTAACTCAGGAAATATATTTTAACAGCTCATATCCTTATGTTTATTTGAAAGCCAGTAAAATTGAGATCATTTTTCATACAGAGCTGAAGAATTTGTGAGTAACAATTTTACTGTGGAAAATTTTAGCTGTGTAAGTTCCAGCTACTCAGCTTCAGCAGTAACTGGGGTGATAAGTCGAGGGAAAGGGGCACTGAGTGGAGGAATTTCAGTACTTGTTTCAGATTAATCCTATTGAGATGGGTCCAGAAAACCTTGAAGGTCCAAAGTTTAACTTCTGTTTTATTCCTAAGTTTTCTTCTGAATAACTGTTAATAGATGGCAAAGAAAGGAAGAGCTTTTAAGAAGATTTACTGACCGTTGACTAAGAACTCTGAATATGCTGCGTATGTAGGGTAAAAACAGCTGTTCCAGGCAGGCATTCTTGGTATTTTCTGGACTAGGTAGTCTGCTGTGGAAATGAGAACGACGTGATCACTTCAGCCTAAGGATAATGCCTGGCTTATGTGAGCTCACACAAACAAAAGGACCTTGTGGCAGTGATTTGAACACAGGCTACAAAGACAGTGGCCAGGCAGGCAGAACCAGATGTAGAAGGTGAAGGAGACCTCCACAGCTCCTGGAGACAACTGAGCCAGGTGTGCAGCACTATCTTTTGTAGCTGCTAAGCAGAAGGTATTAATCCAAATTGTACTAATCGTGCTGCATGAAGTCAACAGGATCATACAATTCTGTCCTAAAGTACTATCTGTTGGTCTATTTCACTGAGAATTTAAATCAAAACAATGATGTCTCACAGAGTGTGTGCACAGGTGTGAGATGGTATGGTGTGGACTTGCAGAAATTTTACTGCAAATAAAACAGCAAAAATACATTATATCAGAGCAAGGCAGCACCTGCATCCACACCATTTCAAACTCCACTGTCCTCAGACTGTCCATTGAAATAGCATTACTACACGGGTCAATTAGGTACAACGTATAATCTGAAAGGTTGGGAGCTGGGTTGGTTTGGTTTAATGTTACCTTAGTATTACCTTAGTAATACTGCATAATAACTTTTTTCTGTTTTGTCTCCTTTTTATCACTGAAGATGGCTAATTTCCTGTCTGCTTGAGCTCATGGTTAAGAACTGCAGGTTACTAATTAAGTCATAGTTCACAGATGTTGTCCAGGCAGCTGTTTTTGTAGCCTTTTCCTCTACTGAGTCAAAACACTACAGGATCTCTGGCGCTATGCACCCTCCTCATATTGTCCCTCTTGTGAGATCCTGCTATCATCATGAGTCATAGAAACATACAAGCCACTCAGGACCTTCTGCTCAGATGGAACCACATGAGGTGAAGGATCACACTGATAACATTAGTCACTGCTGCCTGCCGGAGGCACGTAGGCCGGATGTTGACTTTGCTGGCACGGTCCACTGCATGGTTTCACCCACAGAGCCTAAACACAGGTTCACAAACAAACAGATTTGTAGTTGTGGCCATGCGATGAACACCACAGCTATCAAGTTATGTCCAGGATGGGTCCAATTGGTGGAAGTACAGATCTGAAGCCACCTGATTTATATATATATTTTTTAAAAGGTTAAACATGTCTACAAAGGTCAAAAAGAGTGTCAGGGAAGACATCATGTGTTATCCACATGTCCACAGTGTCCCTCGTGACCTGCCCCTTACACCCAGCTTCAAGTGCTACTTTAGCACTTTTTGATCATCAGGTATTTGTGCAAACAGAGATGACGTGAGCAGACTCACCACAGTGACAGCATCATTGAGCAGCGATTCCCCAAAAACAATGATGAAGAGGGTCTCGTTGACGTGAACCTCCTCGAACACAGCAAGCACTGCCACCGGGTCCACTGCAGAAATCAGTGCCCCAAACAGTAGGAACTCCATCATGCCACCTTCTACCTTCTCATCTACAACACCCGAGAGAAAAGAAATGGATCCAGGAGAACCACACAGTCACAGCAAGAATGTGTCTTAGGACATATTCTATTCAAAGTGGTAGCTTAGCCAGTGCACACACAGCAAGCATGATCCATAAACTTGAGCTGAATGTTTCAAATATAGGTGTAAACAACATCATGGGTTCCCCAAAGCCACCTCAAAATGCCAAAACTCACCTATCACTCCTGCCAGCTTCATGCCATAGAGACAGAAGCCCGTGCAAAAGGCATTCCACAGGGTTCCCACGACGGCATACATCAGGATGGCGCCCAGGTTGTCAAAAAAAAGGCGGCTGGGCATGAAGTACCCTGCATCGCCGACGATGGTGGGAAGCAGGAAGAGAAAGAACAGCCCAGGGTCCAGCTGGTACAGTTGCTTCTTACTGGCAATAAGCACAACCCCACCAAGCACCAGGCCCAGAAGGATGAGAAGGCAACTTTCTGGGACGACGGTGGTGACACGCTGGGAAAAGTGGAATACTGGAGAGAGGACAGTGGGTGCATTGTTGTAACTAGTCACTGAAGACCACCAAATAACATATCGCATCAGTACTGTACATATTTTAAAAAGTTGTAAGAGCAGTAACTTAGTACAGAAAAAATACAGGACATGTACATTCATGTCATTTGTAATGACATTCCACTGTGCCCCAGTCCTACACAGTCTCACCAAGTCTGTCCAGATAAACAGAATACCACTACAGAATGACATTTGAAATACCTTCAGTGCCTGGAGTCTGTGATTTCATTATTGTTTTTTATCCATTCAGCTGAAACTTTTTAAACAAAAGACACGAGTATCTAAACATTTATAGAGCACTGCAATGGTTGCTGCATCACTTGAGGACTTTCAAGATAAGTGCCTTGCTTGAGGTTACTTTAACGGGAACAGGGGTTTGAACCTGGGTTTCTGAAATACAAGGTAGGCATTCTAACCACTATGGCACCTAACAACAGTTAAATTACACTCTTCTGTTAATCTTCTGCAACACACTCTACACAACATCAGATATATTTTAACAAAATTCTAATGCAATACATTAAGATTAATAAAAATTAAAATAGGAACAAAGAGAACATGTGTTTAATGGTACAAAACCAAGACTATTTAAAAACATGTTTGTATCAGAATTTGTCACTTTTTTCGTTATATATATAAAAAAAAAAAATTGCCTGTAATCACACAAATAATGTCATTTAGAATTATGTCATCATGGACAGAAACCCTCTGGACCTCAATGAACTGTTTTGGCTTGGTGGTGCTTACATTGTGCCTACTCTTGCAGGGTTTGTGGGCTGTCCCTTGGGTTAAAATGGATTTCTTGACTACAGGAGGCACTCTGGGACCCATGCTGAGCCCAGAACCCTGCTCATTGTTGGTGTCAGCAGGGAAATAAGATAACTTCCTGAACTTTTCGGCTAGTGCATGGATATTCAAATAACCCACTATTCCAAGTTAAAAGGGGATTCATGCTGTATGTGTTGTAAATAAGTCTTGTCATGAGGAGAAGAGGAGAAATGACTAAACAGGGCTAGCTTCGGCATACTCAGCGCTGATCTATAAACTTTGATGGATGGACCATAAATGATTCAGCTCAGCTGCCGTTAGCGCTTCAACATGACCAGTGTGCAAAGGCACAGAAAATAGAAGGAAAAGGGAGAAAAAGGCATGAAACAGGAGGAAGAACATTACTTTTGGTGCTCTCTCAATGAATGATCTCTCATACTGTTTACTACTGTTAAAATAAAGAGAAACATACAAGCAACAGATTTTGAAACTGTTGTGACAGACAGTAAAGGAAAAAGCCAAGGTTTAATATCAGACCTCTAAGAACCAAAACTTTTATTTATTCCGGACCTTCTATATGCATCAGTGATATAGCTTCCTGAAGTATCAGTGTTAGTCAAGGAGGAGGAGCTTGAAGTTTACATCACTGTGTCTATACAGAATACATACACACCCACCCCTGTTTTTGAACATTATGGGCTCCATTATGATAACAGAAAACACTGTGGAGTTGACAATGTAACATGGAGAGTGTGTGATTTCAAAGACTCAGCCTCATAATACATCATGTGAGTACTCAGGTGAACAAGTTTCATAATGCACTACACTGGCGTTGGCGTGAGGTTTCTGAAGTAGGCGTGTCATGGTTACCCTGCTGGCAAATTCAAGTTTTATGAGAAATTGTTACCACCCACTACTGCCAACAGAAATTCAGTCTCTTTTAGGAATGGAAAATGGTTTTTAGCATAGTGCATCTTCACTCTGAAGATGGGACCAGGACATGTGTGTCTCAAACAAGGCATCAGTCTCTCCCTCTGCTGTCTCAGTGGCCTCTCACCTCTCTCGTAAACAGAGAGATGGGGATTATGTGCAGGTGTCATGGCGACTGGGTGTAATGTTTTAGACGGGGCGTCTTAAAACGTGAGGGCATGGCGTCATTAGGGACACATGGGAGGTGCGTCATTGTCCTCAGGAAGTGTGGGAGTTGCATTGGAGCCATCAGGACTTGGGTGCGTGTCAAGTGTGTCACACAGTACTTATGTACTAAATGCAACAAGTATAAGAGCTTGACGATATATGATTTGTTATTGCTCTCTGCACATCACTCTGGATGGCATGCGAATTGCTCTCTGTGGTGTTCATGTGTTTTACTTTCTCAGCAGAGTGCACAAGCAGTGTGTACCTCATGTACAAAATGCAACCAGTTCTGCTGCGCAAAATACACCCAGAGGGCTCCCAACTGAAAAAGAGCAGATTCAGTAGTTGCATCTATGTGTCAAACACAACATAAGAGCACGCCAGTATGATGGTGAGTATGATGGTGGGTGTGCTGGATCAAGGACCTGAACTAGTGACAGGCAAAGGTGATGGGAAGTTGCGCTAGAGGGAGGACCGGAACTGGAGAGATAGAGGGGGGAGGCCAGGGGATGGTGTGCTTCAGAGATGGGGAAAGACACTACCATCATCATCATCATCATCACTACCAAAATGCTGAGTAGAAAGAGGAGCCAGTAGTTGTAATGTATATGCAAATTAAAACAACAATTGCAAAATCTGTACAAAGTGAAAATGCAAAAATTGATAAGAAATTAATATCGTGGAAAAATATTAGGAAATACTAAACTATCTGGAGCAATGCACTGTGATGCTAATGGTTCATTAATGTTGGATTATCACTAAATGAACATAACACATCTAACATCAGGCCTGTATGAATTGAGTTCACCACTTGCTTCTAAAACTATAAATTGGAACAAGGAAAGACATTTAAAATGTATTTAAAAATCTCTGAATATGTTTAGGGCTACAAAAGCACAACCCAGAATGCAGCTAGTTTCCTCTGTGAAGCAGTCCTGATGAACACACTCAAATGTACAGAAACACACATGGTTTATGACATTGATATTGAATGGGGAAATGTGCCTATTCTTGTTATTCTGTTCAAAAACCCAGACGCAGTTATAGCACCCAAATCGGAGTCGCAGGACACCAAGTCTTATGGACTTTACTTTCAGAATTCCCATTTCAATCAACTGCAGAAACTGGCATGTTTCACCTTGACAGCCAAAATGATGCTTGGGCTGCAGTTAAATAAGTTCTACCACTGTCAAACTGAAAGTTTTTCAGCAGAAGGGTGATTTCCTTGCTTGATAAACGATCACAAAAACCTCTAAGAAACATACTTTCTTGGTATGTAGAATCATAGACTTATGTAAAAAACATCATTATGACAATGCTCTAAGCACTAAACTTGACCATTATAGAGATATTTGTGTCCTAGGAAAGATTTATAGGAAACTGATAATGAAACTGCATAAATACATAAACAGAAATATGGGAAGAAATGAATAATAACTTCCAACTAAAAAAACTTGCATAACTATAAACAGTTAATAAACACTGAAATAAATACCTACTTCCTGTTTAACTGTTCATTATATGTGACTGACTCTATTTAACCCTGTAATGAAAGTGTTACACATAGGTGTGCAAACTAACTTTTTTTTTTTTTTTTTTAAAGTAAATGCTAAAACTCGGTGTACAACTACTACCTTAAAGCACCAGTTGAACCTTGCAAACCACTGGCTTTTTAAAACCAGCCCAGCAGATGTTGTCATGGACAATATGAAAACTCAACATTTCACATTCTGACAGACACGTTTCATGGCAGACATGGCCATACAGTTTGTGTCACATTGTGAATTTGGCATACCTTCCCACGCATATTGTCAAAGGCTGCTGTGTCCCTGTGGACCCTGTGGTTCATGGAATATGTCCAGGTGAGTTGCCATAAAAAAGTGGACGAAGGTGAGTAGAGAAGAACAGGGGAATTCTGTATAATTATAATACAAGAGTGGTGATTCATTAACCAGCCCATATTATTATTATTCCATCCTGCAGTTAACAACTTGCGCTGGTCTGGGTTACGGCAGTCCAGAGCCTATCCTGGAATCATTGGGCAAAATACCTAAGACTGGATGCTAATCTATCGCAAGGTAGCACACGTACTCGCATGTTACAAGCAATATATAGTTGCCAGTACCCCTGGCAGTGTCATGTGTCTACACATGTCTTTGTAATATGGGTAGAAGACATAGGGAGCACATGTAAACTCCACAGACTGAGCTGGACTCACACCCACACCTGGACAGCTCAGATGTTGTGAGGTCCCAGCACTATTGACTGCACTACTATGCTACCAATTTTTATTATTGTTGTTGCTATTATTGAGCTGATGCCTTTGCCCAAGGTGACTTACAAGGATGTGAGCTGCACCCCTCTGTTGGAACATGTGACTTTGTGATGTCAAGAACACATTTGGAGTGGGATTTGTCTGCAGCACCGTTAGCAATGTGAACATATGGGTAATGTAGTAGACAAGATGACACTAAATCCAAATAGGAACAGTGTGTTTATACCACTGAGGACAATTTAGCATCAGAACCTCTGGGTGCTTGGAAAAGTGGACTTATGAGGACTGAAAATTAACTCTAGGGGTCAACCGTGACCATCTCTATCTCTGTGAGTCTTGTTTGTTTTTGCAGTTTGCTAGGAAATGAGTGACTGTGAAACATGCTTCCTGAAAATAAAGACTGAAGAATAAAAGCAGAGGCCTGGAGTGCAAGTGAGATATAGGAAATGCCTGCTGTCTGTGGTTGGTGTCAAACCTTCATCAACTACCATGCACAGTGGCTGCATGTCTCCATTAGATAAGAGTGTTCTAATAAAAAAAGAACGCAGAATGCTGCCCGCCAACACAGCATCCAAATCAGACATTCTTTCCTTGTGGGTATAAGATGGGGTACATAGAATAACAACAATTAAAACTGAAGTTAAACAAGAAACCATAAACTGTATTTTATATACCCTATCTAAAAATAAATTCACAACACTGCCAGTAAGAGCCAAGAGGGACTCAGAACTCACACATAGAAACCACGAGAGTATAAACCTACGCTTGCTCTGAGAAATGGTCTTCAGCTCCTGCCATAGCACCATAGAGTGTAGTTAGCATCACAGGAAACAGAGGTTACTGTATTCCAGCATTATGAGTACTAAACTTGAGTGTGACAGGTGACAGTACTTTGAGGGAAAGTGTCCTGGCTGACAATTATCCAAATTTTAAACTCCAAACATCTGTCCTTCAAAAGAGACAAAACATAACTTTTAGTGTGTTTGTTATTTTCTGAAGGAAAATCGGCCCTCATGATTTCTATGGCAACCAGTGCATCAGAAAGCCCGTCAGTTACTCACACAGTGACATTGTGTCAAGGAGTGGAGGTGAGGGCAGCATCTCTCAACCGCGCTCTCCACGATCCCGTCTCTCACACACAGACACACAGTCCGGAGCTGGTGTTACACCGATCGGAGCGCAGGTGAAACAGTAACGCAAGGGTAAAAAAAAAAAAAACATACACAATTACTCACGTATTTTGGCCACGCTGGCAACCAGGATCCAGATGGCGATTATGTAGGGGGTCTGAACGTAGCTCCACTCCCACTGCACGATCTTGTACCCGCCGCCGTGGTGCGCGGACTCGCCGCTGTGCGCCGTGACCGCGGGATCGGCAGGGTCTGCGGACCGGGGGAGTGCCACCGCCACCGCCACGGCCGCCACATCCTTAGCATCTTCCCGGGGAGGACGCGGGGAGGCTGCGGGGACTCGCGCCGGGGCGGCGTCCAGAGCCGTCGCTTCAGCCACCGCGGTCAGGAGCAAGAGCAGGGCGAGCGAGGGCATCTCCACGGCGCGTTCAACGGCCCGTCATTCCCGTCTGTGCTTTATAGCCGGAGGAGCGGCTTACGGTGTTAACGGCGAACCGCGAGTCCGGCTGAGGCACCGCGCAGCACGTGACCGCGCTCCTCGGCTGCGCCGCCGTCGCGTGCTATTTAAAGCGGCAACGCGCCGGTGACAGAGTCGGACCTGAGCGGGTCGCACCTGGGGGAGCGGCGCTCGCGGGCGCGACTGACGAGTGACTGTCAGCACAGTAACGCTGCAACACGCGCTTAACGCTGAAGGACAAACGGAACAAATCGTATAACCGCACGTTAAATGTAAATAAAATCAAACGGATCGTGCAAGTTCTCAGGGTTCCGTTAGCTCAGCTTTGATCTTTGTGCAGCTGAAGCTGTTTAACGGGAAACATGTATCTAGTTCTACGCGGATATTTGAGAAGGTAACCGTTTTCAGAGCTGTGATGTACTGGAGGACCACGTTTGATTTCCATTTCTTTGTAGAAGCAAGTTTACTACGATTTGGCAGCAATTTTCCGTGTCGGAACAGGTTGGCAGGACTTGCCACCGCTAGCGCTGTTGTCCTCCACAGTGGATGTCGTGGAAGACAGCCAAGGGACACAGATTTTCCTTTGACATTAAGAATGGTTAAAAGATACTTTGTTGCATTCAACATTTTATTAAATTTCTGACAATGTAAAATTAAATCATACTTCATAAGGTCATAAGGTTACATTAAATAAATACATCTCTGAACACGTACTTGAAACACAAGTATTTCATTACAAACGTCAGAGGACGAGAAGAACATTTAAAGTCTTTAAAACACTAAAACTGAAATTGCAGGGTATTTCAAAAAAGTAGACCATGGGCACAAGTTACTAGTGAATTGAAACTACATACGAATCCAAGATCTGACACACATACAATGTATTATGCAACTATACTGGTACACGAAGTATGACGATCTTCACCTCCAAGTGCAGAACAATCCTACCCTCACTATACTCATAATATTTTTTTATAATAAGATAAATGAAAAAGTCCATTTTTAACCAATCTTAAAGTGCTAACTTCATACATTTTCGTGGACAGACCTTTCAAATTTGCAACACACTGCTTGGAGATAAAGAAAACACTGCAGATGGATTAAGAGGAGGTTAGAATGTGTCCATCAGATAAACTTCAAGTTTGACTTCTAAACTCAGAGATTAAGAGATGGCATGAAACTCCTTCCTAATGTGGTAAAGTGACTTTATCTTGACCTGGAATGCAGAAGTACCACTTGAAGGACAACTGCAATGTGCCAATGATACTTTGTAAGAAAAATAAGAGTCAGACAAGAGGCCTCCAACGAACGTGGGGGGGGGGGGGGGGGGGGGAAANAGCCACAGTGATATGAATTATTTCTTGAGGTAGGTTGGGGGGGGGGGGGGGGGGGGGGGGGGGGGGGGGGGGGGGGTGGGCAAGACCAAATATTGTAACGATAAATAAATATGTGACCTACTTCAAACTTCCTTCTATAGTAAATCCAACTTGATGTGGAACAGTTATCTCCCTGCCATTGAAAAGCTCCACTTCTACACACCTTGAAAACCTATCTGAGAGCTGGAGACACCAGAACCCAGAAAATAAGTTCTATATACTTACTGTACACACACTCCTAAAAATACACATTCAATAGTGCTAACTCATGTGCAAAACATACTGTGCTGTAAATGTAACAAGTAAATCTAAAAGTAGAACATCTGTATTAAATCATTAGCTTGCATCACTGGGAACCTTGATTCTGAGACCTGCTTAGTCAGTTTCAGTGGTGCACCTTGAAAAATACCTACAGTACACTTTTACAACGTGTAAGTGATGCACATACATGTTCAACATGTGATCCGGTTCAGCAGTTTGTTCTCCTTGGCCATTAATACTACCTTGGAGCTACACTAGTCCCTTTGCCATCGTTTGGTAGCGATTGCCTCCCGAAGATCTGGTCCCTGTAGCTTCCCATGTCCCTCTTCTCCCCTCTGGTGAGTCTCTGGTGAGTGGTGCAGACCTTCTCAGGAATCCCCCTCAAAGCTGCTCATTGCCCTTGCTCAGCCCTAGGGCCTGCACCATGTCCACACTCAGGCCACTCTTTAGGGTTCTCCGCACTGCAGTGCAAAAGCAGACACAAATGTTATACACCGTCATAAATGCAAGAGGGATATAAACTTCTAAGGGGTTTATGTTTAAAAAAATAAATAAATAAAAAAATTTAAAAAGATGACGAATACCTATACAAATACACTTACCTTTACAAATCTATCCTATCCAATATGATTGTACCATACTATTTCAAAAAAGTGACAAAACGGTGAGATCCTTCAACAGGGCTCATATATATTACTTTTACCCATTTGACAGTGATCATTCAGAACCCAGTTTGGAGGTCATCATGGTCTTAAGGGCAACACAACATAAACAGAACTCCAGCAAGAAGGTGGATTAAGAAAAAAATGCAAACAACAACAAAGGTAATGCAACTAAATAAATGTATTTAATGCAGTGTATGGTACTAAAACTAACTCGCTGTAAATAAGTGCAATAATTTTATTTTTTTTGCTTCTATTTTCTGAACAAGGTAATTCTAGTTTCACTTAGTGCTGAATTGCTGAATCTGGCACTACATTTTCCCCTCATTGTGACGACCTTCTAGTAAGGAGGCCAGCAGGCAGCCAGTTTGTCAGAGAAAAGGGAATAATCCACTACAGTGTGCCAAAACACAACACAGATTGTTAAGATTAATGAACATACAATTTTGAAGCTTAATGCAAGATTTGTTTTGTACACAACTTCATATTGTCTATTAACACAAGATAAAGTTCTAAAGCATAACACTCCTCAGTTTTCACAAAAAGCATATTCCTCTGGCCCAGGTAAGTGGGTGTAGGACATGCTCTTAAATTCAGGGACACAACTTATTTAGAAATAAAGGTTTAATAATTTAGCAGGTTTTCAAGATCTCATGCAGTATTGAGGGCAGATGTTCAATCGAATGTAACTTTGGATACATATTCGTGTACACACACACACACACTCTACAAATATATTCTATACAATAGATAAGGGTGGTGAATATTGCCAAATGTACATTTTTTATGATTGTAGCTATTCAGCCATGATTTCATAAAATGTCTAATAATGCTGTGCGATATACAACACTTTAAACACAAATTACCATAAAGTTAATGAGGTCATCAATATGGATTTGTTTGAAGGCATGTAGTTACTTTTTTTAAAAAATTTAGTATCAGAAATATGTTTCGTTCTTTATTATAGGTAGTGATAGCAGCAAACATTTAATAGTCAAATTTAAAGAAAAATTAAGAAATGAAAACAATATAAAACAGAAAAAACAATAAAATGTTACTGAAATGAAGTGGAGGAGGGGGAATCACAAAAATGCAAACTGCGTTTGAACACGGACCACGTGAGGCAAGGGCTGTGAACACTGATGCTGGGTGCAGTCTTGCCACCCATCTTGGCACTGGTATTTACACTAATTTAGAATATTTCTCTGATGCACTTTGGCTTCAGTCACATAGCATCCACTCTGTCAGAACTTCTCAACCTGAATATAGTTGAGAAGTATTAACATATACTTTTCCTTACATCGGGAATTCGGAAACCAAACTGGAACACCACAGTATAGGTGTATTTATTTAACAAGCTGACACTTTTTCTGTTAAGCGGCATGACGTATAGGATGTAGGATACAGGAAAAAGAGAGTAAAAGGAAACAATGAGCTCTTACAGGATTTCCGGTTCAGGCGAGAGCGCTTGCGGGTTTTTGGGCTGGACGTTCTCTGCATTGGATTCTGTGTTACAGACTTTACAAGGCGGTCCATGATTTCATCTGTTGCATCATCCTGGGCACCAGGACTGTCCTCTTTTGTAGTAATGTTGCTCACTGGATTTGTGTTGCCTAAACCTGATTTAAAAATAATCAAACAAAAAAAAAGTCTATAAACTTTATTTTCCTGCTTTGCCAAAAGTTGAAAACAAGTTACAGGAAAATTTAAAACAATGAGTACCCCCCCCCCCCCACACACACACACTCTATCCCAGAGGCATGGAGAGTTAGAAAAAACATAAGAGCTACTGCTACCCTTTGGATCACACTGTAGTGATACAAAGAACCAGGTGGCCTGCAACATTAAAGACTGTGTGTTACAGATCGGCCAAAAAGTTACACTGTCAAATCCAAGCTAACCCTTGCACAAGCTTCTCTTATTTAATTGCCTCTGTAAAAAAAAAAAGTTTTAATCCATAATAAATATATAAGTTAGAACAGTACAACAAGCTCAATGTAACATGACAAATGCCATCATACTTCTCACAGCACGGCTGCGGCGCAGGTTGCTATGGTCCACTTTGGTGGTCAGCAGGTTTTTCATGTTCTCATGCTCCTCCTGAGATTGCTCCAAATCTGCCATCACCGAAACAGGAGCAGGGCTATTCTCAGGTGAAGGGGATACAGCACCAGAAAACTTCTCTGTCTGGAATATGGTGAAAAGAAAATCAGATGAGCATCGAAGCTGTTCACGATATTGATGTCTCAAAGTACCGCCTACTACCTCTTCTAATCAAAGTATTTTAAATAATGCTCAGGGTAGTAACTACATCATGTCTTTATAATGTCTTGGCGTTTTATCTCCAAAATGCATGTACTGTGTATTTTAATGCATTGTTAAACAATTATAATGCACTATTTCAAATATTTTGATTTTTAAAACCTTTGAACAGTTGCTTTTCAATCCTTTTTCCAGTTTCATTATTAACTATATCGTACATTGGTGTCATATTGATTGACTTATTTAACTTCATATGATAAGATTTCAAAATATGATTTGAAATATGATTTAAAAAGTTAAATGATTTTTTTATGGGATGACCTCTGTGATCATCTTCCCACGGGTCTTGGTCCGCTCACGGTGGGCTGCCCGCTTGCGCTTCTGGGTCAGAACGCGCTCTCGGGTGGTGCGGTACTCCAGAGAGAACTCACTGATGATTTTACAGAATTGGGTCACCTTGATGTCCCTCACCGAGTGTGACGGCTGGCCCAGGTACAACAGAAATGAATGGAACCTGTTCAAAAATGGTAGATTAAGGCATGGGGCCAAGTTCATTTTTACTCAACTGCCATGGTCCAACTGACTGTGAACCACTGATCAACACTAATATGCTAAACAAGTTATACCATGCTCAAAGTACAGTTGCCCAATAGATAAGGCAATTCAAGTTACATGAAGTAACACCTGACACTTTATAAAGTATTTATTCACACCGATGAAGACTGAATTTGGATTTTGTAATTAACTTGTGCGAGTGTGAATTCATTTGCATTATAACAGGACATTTACCATTGATTTATTTTGTCTTTAATGCAAAATCAGACTACTAAAGTTTGGAATAAGTCAAAAACTGATTTTAACATGCATGTCTGCTTTATATGTTTAGTCTACAGGACAGAATAGCTACAAAAAGCTGAAAAGATTCATAATACAATATTAGCATGCAGGGATGTCAATTTGAATACATGAATGCTTAAAAATGTACAATTGAAACTAATGGCAGTTATGTCTTCTATTTATGAGAACTAGCCTTAAAGAAGGGTTGTTTAGAAGTGAATCACCGTTCTAAGGCGGGGGGGGGGGGGGA